>CM046880.1:51362373-51602258 GCA_025667525.1 Glebionis coronaria
CAGGATCATTAAATACTGACCCAACAAAAGTGGGTATCAAAATTTTAAAAATCATGAAAAAATACGTATAAAGGGAAACAAGTAAAAATTCCTTTTATAACAAGCTACTAAAACAATGCATTTTTCATATTTTTAAACTTTCCTTAAATAAAACATATGCCTCGGTTTCATGAATTCAACGACAATTCAAAACTGAGATACCCATTGTTTTAAAACGTTATACTAGGCTTTATAAAGTGTCATAGGTTTGTTCGACCAGGTTTTGCTCACAACTCTTACGAGTACCAATGAAAAACTCAAATGAACCTTGCTATGGTCACATGTGATTCTAAGGTGTCTTGAAAGATACATAGAAAAGAACCGGAGAAGCTGACCAGCTGTAAAAGCTTGTTAATAAGCCCTTCTTCTTTTGGAAATCCAAGAGATCCGCCTTTTCTAGTCTAGTAATATTTAACTAAAACCTTATAGAAATCAAATAAATGCTAGTTTTCTATATAGTTATAGAGTAAATAGAATATTATGTCAAAAACCTAATATTTACTTACCCTAGTTAGTCCGGTTTAATTCTTGAAAAATATTTTGCATTTATTTACAAGATAAACAATTTATAGCAATAAATCAAACAACTAAGCAAGAATATTATCATGACTAATCTTACTTTATATATATCAGGATAAGCAAAAGGCCACCTCAACATACCAATCTACCTAGGCAATCCCAGTCAGCACATTTCAATCTTACTAGGCAATCTCAATCAGCACATTTCAATCCACCTCATCAAGTGGGTGTCCACCTAGGCAGATTTTTTATCCACCTCAGCAGGCAATCGACCCGATTTTTATTTTGTAAAAAGTTTACTCAAAGGGATTCGAACCCTGGTCTTGGCATACAATACACATCCATTTACCACTATGCTATTTACCAACATTGTGTTTACCATTTGAAACCAACATACATAACTAGCTACAACTCATCAAATGACCATTCATAATACCTAATATTCTGCTTCTTATTTATAGAAATTACGCCGTAACAGTTTTTTTCATTCAAAAGTTGTTATAACCAAAACACTAGAAGAATAATTTCCAAATGAGTCAACTATGTACTTTTGAATTCAAAAAGGAAAATTATTTCAAATTTAAATCATGGGCATTAAACCAACAATTGATTCAGGAAACTTTGAATGAACATTTATAATAACAAAAATGCACCCATCACACCACACTCAATCTCAATCACACACACAAAAATCAATGAGATTTCACTTCCGTTCACACCATGAATCAAACAGAAAATTAAAAAAATACATAGCCCCACTAACAAATCCGGTGATAAAATGCATCAAAAGACCTCACAAGATTCAACATCCATCAGAGGTATCTTATTAATCAGGTTTCACTTCATGAAAATAGGGATTTCCATGCTTAGAACCAATCTTATATTCAAGCAAATAGGGATTTCAAAAACTACCGATCACACACCAGTTGCAAGAAAATTATCTCAAGTTTTCATCAAAAATCTTGATTCGATTGATTATTTGCAGGTGAAAAAGACATGATTTTGGTTTGAGAAGTAAATGACTTAGATTAATTGGATATTTAAAGAAACTACAAGTATGTGATTCAATTTTTGGTTTTGTATTTTAATTTTGATACATGTATTAGTTTTTTTATTATGTTTAATGTTTTAGGGTTATGGAAGGGTCGATGATGTAGAAGTTAAGAGTGGTTATAGGATGCTGATCATTGTGTGATTCTCTTAGTTTTAGGTATTTTTTGCAAACATATACGTTATATCTTATGCAATCATATACTTTGTTCGAATTATAATTCTTTGGCTTCCCTTTAAGAATTGTTTGATATTAATATTATACGAATAAATTATGAAAGGAGATTTTTTGTGGTTTTCATTATGATGTTATTCCCATCTTAAATAATAAGATATTTGAAAAATGTTAAACGATTGAGTGATATGATTTTAGCAACAAAAACTCCTGAAGTAAATTGCCAAAAAGTTATAGAAATTCTTATTCCACTTTTCTTTTAGCCATTCACAAGGAAAGAAATTGAGCGAAATGTATAGTAGATAAGCCTTAGTGCAGATAGAATCTAATATAAGATTGTAGAGGCGTTGTTTGTGTTTTGTGTTTAAGATTTAATTGTTTATAGTTGTTTCTTTGATCATTGCCTAGAGCCACTATTGTTATCTGCTAAGGATCATTGGTAAGCAAATACATCTAATGCTACTACAAGAAAAACTATTTAACAAAGTTAAAGCAAGTAATTCTTAAGTAAGTAATGAAGGGAAGGAAAAAAGCATGGCCCACTACAAACTTTTTGGGTGATCCCATTAGGGATTTCTTGGCATCATGATTGTGTTTGTGGTACTTCACAACAACACGTGGTTGATGATTATGAAAAAGGACTTGCAATAGGCCAGGAGGTGCAAATTATGTCTATTATAAGTTTACCTATTACTCTATTCACATTACTACGAAGTTAGTCCTACATTTGTTAGTTATAGGCTAAAATTATGGTTTCAGACTCATTAACTGGCATGGTATCACCGAAATCTGGTCATGAATGTTCGGCAACTCATTTTCAACAGGTAACTATCAATTCACTCAAAGAATAGACATGAAATGATAATCATATATTCTAATTGTTGTTTTAGTGTATTAGGTCAAACAGTTTAACCTTTCTAGGTTTGCATGATTATTTTAGGTTCATAAGATGTTGGGGGTGCTAAATTGTGTCATGAAGTATACATGATTAATGTTGGTATTGGAGGTTTAGGTGGTGGCTCTTTACTTCACATATGGTCTTTACTGACACTGAGGTATATACTGATAATATTATGTTTATGTGCACTTCACATTAGTTATACCAAGCATTATTTAGCGAGTACATTTTTTTATATTCTTTTAGGTGTGGTACCCATGTGAGTGTAAAACAGTCGCGTTTTATTCCCATGCTTGAGAAGCTACAACAGCATGTTTCGTGTTCTTGTGTTAGGGATCTTATTCTATCCTCGACACATGATCTTGCTCATTAGACACTTAAGTTTACCGAAGATCCTGGGAGATTTACAGGTGACTACTTTATCTATAGATTAAGTTTTTTTAAATGAAGTTTCGCCTTTGCTGCAAATGAAAGAAAAATGGGACAACAGGTGACAAGTAAAATTTTTATCATATGTAAGTTTTGCGGTTTGGGTGGCTTCAAATTGATGAAACGGTTTGTGTATTTCCTTTCCTAAATCGTTACATGAATTAAATGTGTTATTTATGCCAAAAAAATTAATTTGAAGTTCTATAGTATATATATATATATATATATATATATATATATATATATATATATATATATATATATATATATATATATATATATATATATATATATATATATATATATATATATATATATATATATATATATATATATATATATATATATATATATATATATATATATATATATATATATATATATATATCTATATATAGCCAACTCTGATTGATTATATCCGTTTAAGGTTTTTAAATTTAGGATACATGATTTTTGTTGGTTTTTGCGGAGTAATGGGGTGATGTTAAACTTTTGCATGATATAATTCGATAATCGAAACCTACAATTCAGGTGGGTCGAAATGTGAAGATATGAAGATCAGAAGTTCTGTTAAGCTTATTGTCGATGCGCTTTTACGACACTTACTTATGTGTAGTTATCACACAATTGTTTTCTGATGTTCATATTCTAATGCGATAGGTCGAGGTGAGGCAATATCCTTTTTGTCCACAAGACTCAACTAATGGAGAGTATTTATATAAGGTATAATTATAAAAATATCATTACAAGAATAACCTATCATTTGGGATACACAATTTACAATTTATGCAAGTACTACACCTTTAGTTCACCTTATTAAACATTTTAAAACCAATTTTGCTTATTCATTACTAAAATATGCCATTCATTGATTTATAGGTTTTAAGTCGTGGAGCTGACAGGATAGACATCATACGCATTTCATAACAGGTAATGAACTATTTCACCACCTTTGGTTTAGTTATTTCTCACATTTGCATATCATTAAATTGTGTTTGATTTCTAGGTTAGATTATCATATGGGTAAATTTGACATAGCTCTTATCAATTTGATCATATGGGTAAATTTGACATGGATCCGTTTTAGTTATTGATTACGTTTGCCTAAAACTTTGGTAACATGTTTGTCCGTCATTATAATTTTAAAGCATGTCTACTTCATTTTATCAAAAGTTGGTTTGGAGGAGGCTAAAGCGACATCTTATTCAACCAAATTTGAACCAAACTTGAGGATTAAATCTTGCAACATTGACGACAATTAAAAGGTATTCACTTGCCATCGACTATTATTGTACTATTGTAATTTCTCTATTATAGACTTTTAAAAAATTTATCCATTCAAAAATAAGTTATATTACCATAGGCACATAGAAATTTCAAAAAAATTATATAGGAATGAGTTGATACGTGTTGTATTTGAGGTGAATTGTGGGTGATATGGAGGATATTTTTTGAGAAAAATCTAGATAGACTGGGATTCAAGTACTTTTTGATAAGTAGATATTTGGAATTGTATATATTTGGAATTGCAGATATTTACCATCTGTGAGGAACTTTAATGAAGGAGTACATGATAACAGGTGGTATGTACCAATATAAAAGAAGTAAACTAATATATATATAAACCAATGGTCCGTATACCGAATGTTCTTATGGTGACCAAAGATCAAAACTTATTAATTATCGTTTCCTTTGTGCTATAGTATGAGGTTTAACCCTTTTCGATGGGACCCTACAAAACCAAAGAGCCTAAACGTCTTAAACACCAAAAGAAGTTACTGCTAACGATTTTTAAAAATAGTCACTAGGTACATACTGGATTTATGCATGTAACGTGAATTGACACTGAAATAAGGTTGTTTTACAGCAAAAGTTTGGTTGTTTAGACAACATGAATATGCTACAAACATGGTTGTTTGGACAACTAAAATATAAAGCTTTTGTGTGCTTTTTTTACAGTTTATGTATGCTATTTTTTACAGCTTTTGAATGTTATTCTTACAGCTTCTAATCGTTGATCATGACATGGTAATAGGCTACATAAGTTTATCCTAAGTTTAATCTTCAATGTCTAACCTACTAATATTAAGCAAAATTATGTTGTTTCTTTCTAATATAAAGGACTTTTATATGTTCATGGTAAAATCGGTTCTAATTGTAATATTTATGTATACAAATATTGGATTGGATATATTATTGTGATGCAACTTACTCAATTATTGTATGCAAATACTAGACTAGATATATTAGTATCAACATAAGTGTGCTTTAGTAGTTCCAATTTAATGTCTTATTAATAAAGGTAAAGTAAATTAGTGGTTCAATATATGAGTAACTAAGCAAGAATAGTATATCATCACAATCGTGTCTATTATTGTTTAAAAATTCAGTTGTGGTGATAACTTATTATGAACTGAGAGAAGATTTTGCTTACCAGCGGGTTTAAATAATTATACGGGAGAGCCGCACCGAAAAATGGATTATTATTGGCCTTTACCACATACTCGAGGGGTTGCACTAAATAACAACGACTTATGTGACTTGGGTTATGCCCTTATATGCAACTATACAGATGTTCACCCGTGACCAATCTTTTTAACGTGAAGGAAGATTCTTACCCTTTATGGACCATGAAAAGTACTACATGAACCAAAGTTTGAAACATGATTTTACTATTGCTTCTATGGATCCAACATTAGACCTAAATATTTGTAAGTATACTTGATTCACATTATTTCATAAATAGAACGCCTGACATTTTTTCACATACAACTGAAAAAGAAAGGAGTATTTTTAAACTTAGTAAATGGGAAACATTTACGAACGGAGTACGTGTTGAGTGATTATATGATCATATTAATGATTCATAGCTTGTCTTCAAAAACAAAAAGGAAATTTTATAATATCGAAACACGTGGATTTGACATCCCTGATGTAGATTGCATAGTTCAGGTAAGATACTAGCAAATTATAAGATGTTTAGGTTATGGCGGAATCCAATGGTTTTATTCTAGTATGACCCTACTCAAAATCCAAATGGTTTTATTCATATAGTTGTTCACACGACTAAGTTGGGTCGACAAGGAGGTGCCAGTGTTTTTCTTTTACATTTGGAAAATTGCATTTGTGAAGTTGTCAAGCTTGATCATACCTGGATTAAATCCTTAGATGTTGTTACAAATTTGGAAATTCTATATTCTCATCATTGGATTAAATCCGTAACTTGATCATTGTTGTTAACAAAGAAAAGTTAAACTTACTCTTATATTTTTATCTTATATGATTTTCTATCTTCCTATGATGACGACGATTCTTAAGGTTGAATTTTGTCACGTGTAAGCAGCGGTCTGGGCAACTATTGCGATGGATTTGGCCGTTTGACGTATTTTCCGACTCCAAGACAAATTTTAAGTACAGTGGAGGGATCAGCTCCTGTAACGGATGCAAGGCTCACACCTTAGTTACCATGAAATCTTACTAAACTTGTCCTAGGATGCACCCATGCGCCCCACATGAGAATAATAAAAAGGACAAAATACTGTAAAGGGACGCTAATAAGTGTGAAAACACTTATCCTTTTACCACTTATTTCAAATAATAGCATGGCCAAAACGTGTGTTTTATGTCGTAAAAGTCAGAAAATGCGTGGTTTGTGTTTTTATTGTGTTTTAGGACCAAAAGATGAAAAAGGAAGAAAACACGGGCTTTCACGGGCTTTTATCGAAGAAAACGAGAAAAGACGAAGTCAAGAGTGCTTAAAGAACGGATGTCCAAGACCTATTCTGAAGATTTATTGAAGAAAAAGTCTAAAGACGGAAGTTTAATGAAGTCGAAGAACTCAAGTCTAAATTATAGAAGAAAATTATTAAGACAAGTTCAAGTCCCGAGACGACGTCGAGAAAAGACAAAGAATTAAATCGAGTCGAGAAGAAAAGAAAGAAGGAAGCACACCATACATGCACTTCCCACTTAGCCTATAAATACCCTCCTAATCACATTAGGAGGGTGGTTAGCTAGTTTTAGTTTTCATTTTTTCTTTCTAGTTTTTAGAGAGAGAAAGTTCCCAACTTTCTCTCACTAAGTTCATCTTTTTCTTTCATGTTTAAGGTTTGAATCATTCTTGTATTTGGATTTCCTTAATCTAATTCAAGTTAAGCTTTTTGTTCTTTAATCTCTTTCTACATTTCTTTATTTTACTTTGTTTTTAATCCGAAAGTTCATGTTTGATCCGAATGGTTCTCAATTCGTGTTGATTTTGATGTTTCGTGATTAAGAGGTTGATCTTTCTATTCCTACATAAGCTCTTATACGTTTAAGCTATAAGCTCTTTATGCTTATTGGCTTCTTTGTATTTTTGGCTTATTTACTTTTAAGCTTTTTAAAGAGTTTTATTATTTTATGTTTGGTTTATTAAGTCTCGAGTTTAGTTTTTGTAAAGGTCTCGATTTTGTGCTTATTTACTCTTTTCCAAGTTGGTAAGTGCTTATCATTGTTACTGCTTATTCATTTAAGCTTATTTTCTCTTTGGACGCCATTTCCATCTTAGAAGGTTTACCTTGGTACGATCCATTTGGCTTCGATCGCATAGACTGCGATATGTTGTTCTTTCCCTGGTACGATTCACGCCCACGATCACTCATTGCGATCTGGGGTGCGATCGTGTCTCACTTCCTTGTTTCGATCGCATTGACTGCGATTTGTTGTGTTGCGATCACAAACCACGATCAAAGACCACGATCACTCATTGCGATCGTGGTTGCGATCTGGGAGTACGATCACTACTATCCATCGCACCAGTGAGTGCGATCTGTTTACTAAGTGCGACCGCATTGAGTGCGATCTGGATTACTATTTGAGTACGATCACGTTACGATCAGACTCAGGCTGTTGTTTTGTTTTTCTTAGATTTCAAATTCAATCTTTCCCGCCTTTTGTCTTAGTTTATTTTACTCAAGTTTTTAAGTTTTAATTTCCAAAAGATTGCACACTTTTATTTTTAGTTTAAATTCTTAAATCTTTCACTTTACTCTAACGACAACTTAATTACTTTCACCTAGTTTAAAAATAGATAACCAATCCAAACCATTTAATCTTCCACCAAGAACAATTGAGTCGCACTTTCTACGAGTAATCAGTTCGAAGAGATCGGACGATAAGATTTCATACTTGGCTAAAACACTCGTATTAAATGGCGCCGCTGCCGGCTCTTTTCGTTAAGATTAACGGTTTTTAGTGAGAGACGCGTTGGATTTTGGGATCCGTTCATCGTTGAACGTTATTTTCCTTGCTTTAAAATTTTCAAAAATCCTAAAAAATATAAAATCATCAAAAATACAAAAAAATTGAAAAACCATAAAAACCAAAAATATTTCTTTTCTATTTTTCTAATCCTTTTGTAGGTGTGCATGCGTACTCGTGCTCGTAAGAAGAGAGTAGCTCAAGCCGAAGTCATTACTCAACCAATTGTCACCATGGACAATCAACCAATGATCGAGCTTTTGCAATCGCACGTAGAAGGCAACACCGATGCAATTGTCATACCTGAGATTGGAGCCAATAACTTTGAACTCAAATCTGGCTTTATACAAATGGTCTCTGCTCAACCTTTCTTGGGGCGTTCACTTGATGATCCTCATGACCACATTAAAAGGTTTCTTCAGCTTACCAATACGGTTAAGAACAGTGGGGTACCACAAGAAGTGATTCGCTTGCAACTTTTTCCTTTCTCTTTAGAGGGACAAGCCCGGAATTGGCTTGATAAGGAACCTCCACAAAGTATTCTTACGTGGAGGGATTTAGAGACCAAGTTTATCAACTACTTTTTCCCACCCTCACGTACTACCACTTTGCGGAATGAAATAATTACCTTTGAACAAAAGTACGGTGAGTCTTTTAGTGAATCTTGGGACCGTTTTAAGGAACTTTTAAGAAAGTGTCCACAACATGGTTTAACAAAAGTACATCAAATCAATACTTTTTACAATGGTTTAAGCATGAATGACCAAGATTCACTAAACAGTGCCTCAGGGGGTAATATTTTGGTTAAGTCTTCTAATGCTGCTTGGGATATTACTGAGAACAAATCTAGAGTGCAAACCAAGAGTGTTAGAACTAATGTAGCAAGTGCTAGTACTAGTGATGCCGACAAAAGAATTGATAAGCTTACTTCGCTTGTGGAATCGCTTGCTTTACAAACTGCCAACAATGCCAAACAATTCAATGCCCAAGCTAATGTTTTGAGCCAATCATGTGATATATGCGGGGGATCTCACTCATATACCGATTGTCCTTCAACTCAAGATAATCCGGAAAATGTGTATGCCGCCAACGGAAACTTTGCTACAGGAAGCTATCAAGCACGTCCTCAAGGTGACCGCAACTTGCTCAGCTATCGCTCAAACAACTTTCTTTCACCACCTGGTTTTCCCCCACAAAACCCAAACAACCTTAATCACAACAATCAAAACCAACCTCGTGCTCTAAATCAATATCAAAACCAAAGAAACCCATATCCACCTCAAAGAAACAACCAAGTTTACCAACAACCTGCTTATCCACCACCTGCCTACCAGGCTCCTCCTCTCAACCAACCCACTGTTTTTAATCACGAGGTTGAAACTTACATGAGGACTAATGATGCGATAGTGCAGAATCTTCAAAGGGAAATGGCCAACATGAAAGCAGACATGGTCAAACAAGGGAATGATCTTCGAGCTGATATGCGAAACACTTTGGCAAGTCAAACGAATGATTTGAGGAACATGATGGCTAGTTTCTTCCCAAGTAATCAAGCCTCTGGATCGGGTTCTCTTCCGAGTAACACCGTTGCTAATCTAAGAGGGGAGATGAAAGCAATGACCACTCGCAGTGGAAAAGGTTTAACGGAACCCGAGCTTCCTACACCTACACCGGCGATTGTGACAAAGGAAAACGAGTCTCCTTCTTCTATTCCTCCACCTCCAATTCCACCACCTTCTACTTCTACCCCTCCACCACCCAAGGATGTGAGTGAGAATTCCATTCCTAAGTCTTCATCTCAACCCAATATACCTTATCCCTCAAGGTTGAGGAAAGATAAATTGAAGAACAAGGATGATATTCAGGTTTCTAACTTTCTTAAAATGTTTAAACAACTGAATTGCAATATCTCCTTTGCTGAGGCTCTCGCTCACATGCCGAAATATGCTAAAATGTTTAAAGATCTCCTCAGTAATAAGGAGAAACTTCTCGATATTGCTCAGACCCAACTTAATGAGAATTGCTCTGCAGTGCTCTTAAGGAAATTACCAACCAAACTTGGTGATCCGGGTCGTTTCTTGATTCCTTGCAACTTCCCTGGGGTAGAGAATTGTATGGCCCTAGCAGATCTAGGTGCTAGTATAAACTTAATGCCTTTAAGCGTTTGAAAACAATTTTCTCTACCCGAGCTAGTCCCCACACGAATGACTTTGGAATTAGCTAACCGTACGGTTGCTTATCCAGTGGGGATAGCCGAAGATGTCTTCGTCGGTGTCGACAAATTCACCTTTCCGGCGGATTTTGTTGTCGTTGACTACGAGATGGACCCCCGTGTTCCATTAATCGTTGGACGTCCCTTCTTGAGGACCGGTCGCACTCTCATTGATGTAGTCGCTGGCAAATTAATCATGAGAGTTGGTGACAATAAAGTCGTCTTCAACATGGGTAAACTTTCTAAGCAGCCTTCTGAAAATGAGAGCGTTAATTTCATTGTCGTTCTTGATGAGGCTTGTGAAGAACATTTCAAAGACGCTTGTAAAAGTAGTTCTTTTTCTCTACCCACTGTTGAGACCGTTGCCTTTATTGCTTCATCACTAACTCCATTTGGAGAAAGTGATTTCATCTTGAAAGAATGTGAAGCAACTTTGGGAGATGTGGACTTGCAATATGACGATTCTCCCTCCAATTAGGACGAAGACATTCGTACCATTGAGAAACTTCTCAATGAGGACCATATTTCTCCACAATCTCCTAAGGATATCTCTACCGAAGATCCGAATTTGACTACGCCGTCCATCGAAAATCCTCCGGATATTGAGCTTAAGGATCTTCCGTCTCATCTCGAGTACGTTTTCCTTGAAGACAACAAGAAGTTACCGGTCATCATCGCTAAGGACTTGAAAGAAGAAGAAAAATCCCGACTTATCGCCGTGCTGAAGAATCATAAGAAAGCGATTGCATGGAAGATCTCCGATATTCGTGGAATTGATCCTCACTTTTGCACACATAAAATTCTCATGGAGGACGACTTTAAACCCACTATTCAAAGCCAAACAAGGGTGAATCCCAAGATCCATGACGTTATCAAAAAAGAGGTTATCAAACTTCTTGATGCGGGTGATAGGTGTGAAAACACCCATCCTTTTAACACTTAATTATAATAAAAACCAAGCCAAAACGTGTATTTTATGTCGTAAATGTCGGAATTATGCGTGGTTTATGTTTTTGTTGTGATTTAGGACCAAAATGTGAAAAGGGAGGAAAACACGGGCTTTCACGGGATTTTATCGAAGAAAAAAGACAAAAGATGAAGTCAAGAGATCAAGAGTGCAAAAAGAACGAAAGTCCAAGGCCCATTCTGAAGATTTATCGAAGAACAAGTCTAAAAAAGAAGTTTAATAAAGCCGAGGAACTCAAGTCTAATTAATGAAGAATTTTCAAGACGAGTTTAATTAATCCCGAGACAACGTCGAAAAAGTCGAATAGTTTAGAAGACAAAAAAGACGAGAAAGAAAGAAAGGATGAAGGAAGCAACCAACACATGCCTCCTTCCCTAATCCCCTATAAATAGACGCCATTTCATTTCATTTGAAGTTGTTAGCTAATTTGACAAATTAGTCTTTCCACCATTTTAATTACTTGCACCATTTCTATTTTCATGTCATTTTAATTTCATGTCTTAAATTTCGTACCTTTTAATTCCAAGTAAGTTAATTTTATTGTTAATCTTTATTTTCCTTTAATCAAGCTTTTCTTTATCATTCTCATCCTACTTTTCTTGTCTTTGATTTGATTGTGGTTCGAATTAAGCATTGATTTTGCTTGATCATATTGCTTATTTGATTAAAAATTTCATCTTTTTATTTCTATCTAAGCTTTCATACGAAATAAGCTACAAGTTTGACAACCTTATTGGCTTATTTGGTATTTAGCTTATTTATTTTTAAGTTTTCTAAAAAAGTTTTTATCTTTTTAAAGTTTGCTTATTTTGTTTGCTATTTTGTGTCTTGAAAGTTTTCCATTCGTAGCTTATTGAGTCTCCTTAATATTGGTCTTGTTGAGTTTTTGACTAGTGTTTATTAAGTGTGCTTATTGAGTTTTTAGCTTATCTCCATTTTCGGATTATTTTGTGTGTCATCGCAATATTGCACATTCCGACGCCTCATTCATATAGGTAGCTTGTTTGTATCGCAATAACCATTTGTGGTTCTACTTTGCGATAGCTTGTGTTCTCATTCCCTTGTTCCGATCGGGATTGCGATCGCTCATTGCGATCGCATATTCCGACGGAATTTAAGGTATATTGCGACGAAGTGCTGCCCAAATTTTGACAGCCACATTCGGATAGGATTTGGCATTTTAATTATTCCGACAATTTTTATTTTTTCACATTTCGATAGTTTAAAATATATAAAAAAAATCATTCCGATAGAAACATCACATTCCGATGGATTCAACAATACACATTGCGATGGAATTAAAAAGACATGCCTAATTGCTAGGTTATGTTCTTTCCCAAAAAAATGAGCTAGTAGCTTGCTAGCTTGAGCTAGCTGGCTGCTAGCTTGTTTATTTAATAGTATTGTTCCGTAATTGTTTAGTTTTAGCTGAAAGTTGTTCCGATTTTATTTTTGAAAGTTACGTATTTTTAGTTGAATTTTTCGTCGATTTTTAAAATTAATATTTTTTCGTAAAGTTTAAGTTTTATCTTTTATTTTGTACCCGCTTTAGGTTTTTCCTCGTTTAGCTTTAAAGTTTCATTTTAGTTTGATTCTCTCCTTTTTCATTTAGTAAACTTTATTTTCGAGTCGATAGTTAATTCCGTCTTTTAGATTTATTTTTATTAATTGTTTCACTTTAAATTTCGTTTTATTATTTGTTTTAATATTGGTTTTAATATCGTTTTAATTTTTTAGTTTTTAATATTCACCTTGTTTTACTTTTATTATTTGTACTTGTCTTTAGTTTGTTTAAAAATACTTTTCGCATTTACTTTTTAATTAGTTATAGATAATCAACTTCCCTTTTTCTTAACCAAAAACAATTGAGTCAGACATTTAACCGGAAATCAATTCGTTAAGACACCGAGAAAACGAACTCTTTTAACCTAGCAAAATCATAACTATCAAATGGCGCCGCTGCCGGCTCTTTTCGTGAAGATTAACGGTTTTTTGTGAGAGACGCGTTGGCTTTTGGGATCCGTTCACTCGTGAACGTTATTTTTTGTGTCAAAAATTTTCAAAAATCCCAAAAACATTTGAAAAATCATAAAAAGCATTTCTTTTTCAAAGTTTTGCACCAAAAAATTCTTCTTGCTTATCTATTTTTCTTTATGGATTCTTATGTCCATTGTGGGGGCCCTCACGATGCTTCTTCTTGTCAACCGATGAACATCTTTGAGAAAATTCCGTGCTATCATCCCAGTGTGTATAACTTTGAGCCTCCACATCACACCCTCAATCATCAATTCTCTCAGCAAATTAGTCTTGACCAACAACTCACTACTTTGAATGATGTTCTAGAAAGTTTAGCTCAACTCCGAGCTGACTTGCATCAGGAAAGGCAACCTTTGCTTGATGGTGGACAAATCTTGAAATCCACCAACACCTTTTTGAGCCAATTTGGTCGTTTTCCCTTCTTTTCTACACCAAAATGTTTAATTACAGCGTGGGATAGAATCGGTTCAATTGAACAAACTCGGGGAGATGAACAACAACAGTTGCTTCATGAGCTTCTTAAAGATGTGGAGGTTATCGAGGAGGAGTTAGCCGACTATATCACTCCTAACTGGAATGGTCCCGTCTATTATGATGATGATGACGACGATGATGTCTACGCTCTCAACCAATCTTCTGAAGTTGCCACTCCTACTCTCGACATTCCTAATGCATCTAAGGATGGTGATTCATTGAGTGAGATTAGTGATTTTGGTCTCGATAAATTCTTTGATGATGAGGTTTGTGACATACCGACTACTATGGAGTTTGAGGACGACGTTGCTCTTACAGAAGAGGTCGATCCTACTGATAACGATTTTTCTCCACGCTATGAGAATTTCACTTTTGAAATTTCTCAATCTCCACCGGGAGATGCGGGCGTTGACGATTTATTCTCTCTGGCTTACGAGAAGTTCACCGATGAACTTGCTCTTGTAGATGAGGTGGAAGACGTGATTCTTCACGACAGATTAAGGAAAGTACATCTTCTTATTGCTCAAATTGAAGCTTTGACTTCTCCTCCTCTTTCCGAGTCCTTACCTCCATCTATTACACCCGTTGAGTATAATGACCCGTTGCTGGAAGAAATCTACATTCACTCAATACCTCCGGGTATTGATGATTATGACACGGAGGGGGATATTATTTTTGATAATTTGCTGCAGGAAGACATTGTCCCAAGTCCCCCTCCCGAGCACCTTTCATCTACTCCTTTAGACACCATTACGGAGGATGAGTGCTTTGACCTGGGAGGTGACATTGATTATTTTATAATTGATAACTTTACGGCTTTGCCGCTTTCTGAGCATCAATTGTCTTTGGGGGATGACAATTTGCTTACTTTACCCACCCCACCTCCCGTGGATCATGACCTCACATACTTCTCGTATGTTGAGCGGACTTTTCTCCCATTCAAGACTTATTCTCCTGCCTCTCCATAATTAATGTCCTCCGGGAATGAGGATAAGGTCTTTGATTCCGGTATTACATTCGAGGCTTCCCCATGGACCATTTAATGCGGGGACGAGTCAGGCTCGTGACTCGGTTAACATAAACAAGCGCTCTTCGGGAGGCAACCCGATTATCTATCTTTATCTATTTTCATCATAAGTGTAGGGGGGGAGCCCCGTTGGTGTTTCTTGTTTTCTTTTTTTTGTGCAAGGATTAGAGCTTCAAAGACACACTCTTGATGATTTTTGACGACCCGTGATTCCGTGTTCCCGTCTTCCCGGTTCTATCCTAAACTCTTTTCGATTCACTATTTTATATTTTCCAATATTAAAATAGGAATCCCTTTCGTTGTCTTTTCCTTAGCAAGATTTAAACAACGCGCACAATGTCCTAAGTGTAGGGGAGTTTACGCCCACATGCTTAAACATTGAGGACAATGTTTATATCAAGTGTAGGGGGGACTTCTATCGAATTTAAGTGGCCTTTTCCTTGTATTTGTCCTCATTTTAACCGAAAAATTGGTTTTTCGACATTTTTCAAAATTTTTGATCTATTTTGGCCTAGTAATTTTTCCTTTGTTATCGTTATTTTCTTTCTTATATTTAATAAAGTGGTTTTAAATTTTTCAAAGTCGTGAATATTTTGACTCAACCCGAGTTTACTTATCTAAGTTTACTCTAGCTAGTATCCTTAACGTGTTTAAGTCAAGTTTTGCTAGGCTTTTATATAGGGAACTTTAAAACGCGAAAGTCTTAACTCTCACGGGTTAAGAACAAGAACTTTTTGCAAGTTCCTATAATTGATCCTAGAGAGTCGTTTATCAAGGGAACTTTAAAATGCGAATTCTAAACTTAAAAGAGTCTAAGAATTTGCAAGATCCTATAGATGACTTGAAAACCCAAAACTTTGGTTTAATTGGCTAAGCATCCACGAGTCTCATTCCTTGAGATTTTAAATTGTGGAGGACGAGAGAGGATAGAGTCAATTATAAGTTTGGTATTCTTTCGTGAATTTATGTGAGTTGATTATAAGCCTATTCTCCCATCGCTTGCTAATAAATTTAATTGCACTAAATAAGGTTGTACGATTTTAAAAGTTACTTAGCTTCTAGCACAAGATCGTTTAAAAGTTGCTCGGTATTAAATAGAGTTCATAGCCAAGGCATAACTTATTGAAGCGGGATTCGAAGATTGGCGAGTCCGGAAAGGCCCTAACAAGGCATGAGGGCTACATTTTGTTGCTAAAGATCCAAAGTGATGTGAAGAATCATTTATCGAAAATCAATATGAAGGATCGAGACACACGACGAAAAGCAAAAACTCCCCAAAAGATAATGGAGAAGTCTATCCAAAAAGGCCTAACAAGGTATGAGGATAAATAGATCCAAGTCCTAAAAGGAGGCGGATCGTTGTATATCAAAGTCCAAAATAAAGATTGGAGAAAAATGAAGAAGTCGTGGTCCAAATATGAAGAATCTCTCAAAAAGTTCAAGAGAAGAAATTCCTATTATGAAGAGAAGACCATAATTTCAAGAACGTCTCTCAAGATTTGAAGTATGAAGTCGCTACCAAATATCGGTCCGAGAAAGGTCTCAAATCATGAAGCGAGTTATGCCAAGATATGAACTTTAAGAGGTCCCGAGAAGCAGTTTTAAAGATTTTGTCCTTTAGCTAACTATTGATTAAATCATCCCACTTTATTTTCAGCCTGTATAACTATCGAAATAAGTCAACAATGCATCCTCGTGATCATTTAAGACAATAATAAAATATAAGAGATACACCTAGGAATAAGGGAGTCTAAGTGAATAACTGGGCCACATGAATTTATGTTAGTTTGCTAACTTTTAATAACAATGATCTCGTTTTTAAGCTTGGTTTGGGGAACGTGAAACTTGAGGATGATAATCATTCATGACATTCCAAAACCCCAAGGTAAGTTTTTGATCTTTTAATTTGTTTTCTTCATTTAAATATTTCGTCTCTTTAATAAAGGCCAATGTGGATTGATTGTGATGGAAAATGTAAAACGTGCTTTGTAACTAATGCATTGCATGAGGACATTACAATGGTCAAGTGTAGGGGATTTGATAGGTGTGAAAACACCCATCCTTTTACCACTTAATTATAATAAAAACTAAGCCAAAACGTGTATTTTATGTCGTAAATGTCGGAATTATGCGTGGTTTGTGTTTTTGTTGTGATTTAGGACCAAAATGTGAAAAGGGAGGAAAACACGGGCTTTCACGGGCTTTTATTGAAGAAAAAAATACAAAAGATGAAGTCAAGAGATCAAGAGTGCAAAAAGAACGAAAGTCCAAGGCCTATTCTGAAGATTTATCGAAGAACAAGTCTAAAGACGGAAGTTTAAAAAAGCCGAGGAACTCAAGTCTAATTAATGAAGAAATTTCAAGACGAGTTTAATTAATCCCGAGACAACGTTGAAAAAGTCGAAGAGTTTAGAAGACGAAAAAGACGAGAAAGAAAGAAAGGATGAAGGAAGCAACCAACACATGCCTCCTTCCCTAATCCCCTATAAATAGATGCCATTTCATTTCATTTGAACTTGTTAGTTAATTTGACAAATTAGTCTTTCCACCATTTTAATTACTTGCACCATTTCTATTTTCATGTCATTTTAATTTCGTGTCTTAAATTTCGTACCTTTTAATTCCAAGCAAGTTAATTTTATTGTTAATCTTTATTTTCCTTTAATCAAGCTTTTCTTTATCATTCTCATTCTACTTTTCTTGTCTTTGATTTGATTGTGGTTCGGATTAAGCATTGATTTTGCTTGATCATATTGCTTATTTGATTAAAAATTTCATCTTTTTATTTCTATCTAAGCTTTCATACGAAATAAGCTACAAGTTTGACAACCTCATTGGCTTATTTGGTATTTAGCTTATTTATTTTTAAGTTTTCTAAAAAACTTTTTTATCTTTTTAAAGTTTGCTTATTTTGTTTGCTATTTTGTGTCTTGAAAGTTTTCCATTCATAGCTTATTGAGTCTCCTTAATATTGGTCTTGTTGAGTTTTTGACAAGTGTTTATTAAGTGTGCTTATTGAGTTTTTAGCTTATCTCCATTTTCGGATTATTTTGTGTGTCATCGCAATATTGAGCTTTTACACATTCCGACGCCTCATTCTGATAGGTTGCTTGTTTGTATCGCAATAACCATTTGTGGTTCTACTTTGCGATAGCTTGTGTTCTCATTCCCTTGTTTCGATCGGGATTGCGATCGCTCATTGCGATCGCATATTCCGACGGAATTTAAGGTATATTGCGACGAAGTGCTGCCCAAATTTTGACAGCCACATTCGGATAGAATTTGGCATTTTAATTATTCCGAGAATTTTTATTTTTTCACATTCCGATAGTTTAGAAAAAAAAAATCATTCCGATAGAAACATCACATTCCGATGGATTCAACAATACACATTGCGATGGAATTAAAAAGACATGCCTACTTGCTAGGTTATGTTCTTTCCCGCCAAAAAAATGAGCTAGTAGCTTGCTAGCTTGAGCTAGCTGGCTGCTAGCTTGTTTATTTAATAGTATTGTTCCGTAATTGTTTAGTTTTATCTGAAAGTTGTTCCGATTTTATTTTTGAAAGTTACGTATTTTTAGTTGAATTTTTCGTCGATTTTTAAAATTAATATTTTTTCGTAAAGTTTAAGTTTTATCTTTTATTTTGTACCCGCTTTAGGTTTTTCCTCATTTAGCTTTAAAGTTCCATTTTAGTTTTATTCTCTCGTTTTTCATTTAGTAAACTTTATTTTCGAGTCGATAGTTAATTCCGTCTTTTAGATTTATTTTTATTAATTGTTTCACTTTAAACTTTGTTTTATTATTTTTTTTAATATTCGTTTTAATATCATTTTAATTTTTTAGTTTTTAATATTCACCTTGTTTTACTTTTATTATTTGTACTTGTCTTTAGTTTGTTTTTAAATACTTTTCGCATTTACTTTTTAATTAGTTATAGATAATCAACTTCCCTTTTTCTTAACCAAAAACAATTGAGTCACACATTTAACCGGAAATCAATTCGTTAAGACACCGAGAAAACAAACTCTTTTAACCTAGCAAAATCATAACTATCAGCGGGCATGATCTATCCTATCTCGGATTCACCATGGGTTAGTCCCGTCCATTGTGTGCCTAAGAAATGCGGAATCACCTTTGTTCCTAACGAACACAACGAGTTGATTCCTACTCGTCTCGTTACAGGGTGGAGAGTTTGTATAGACTATCACAAACTCAATGATGCTACGAGAAAGGATCATTTTCCCCTTCCTTTCATGGACCAAATGCTTGAACGTCTAGCGGGTAATCACTATTAATGCTTTTTAGACGGTTTCTCGGGTTATTTTCAAATACCCATCGATCCCCAAGACCAAGAGAAAACCACATTCACTTGTCCTTATGGAACATTTGCTTACAAAAGAATGCCCTTCGGCTTGTGCAATGCTCCTGGGACATTCCAAAAGTTGTATGATGGCTATCATGGTTGAAGAAACCATGGAAGTCTGCATGGATGATTTCTCGGTCTATGGAGATTCCTTCTCTTCTTGCCTTGCCAATTTGGAACGCATGCTTAAGCGGTGTGAAGACACTCGCCTTGTTCTAAATTGGGAAAAATGCCATTCCATGGTAAAAGAAGGCATTGTGCTGGGACATAAAATCTCCAAAGCCGGTCTTGAAGTGGACCGTGCTAAAGTGGATGTCATAGCCAAATTACCTCCACCTTGAACCGTGAAGGGTGTGAGAAGTTTTCTGGGTCATGCGGGCTTCTATCGTCGTTTCATTTAGGATTTCTCTAAAATCGCTCGCCCGATGACCCACCTCTTGGAAAAAGATACTCCTTTCATCTTTTCCAAAGAGTGTCTTGAATCCTTCAATCTTCTTAAGGATAAGCTAACCAAGGCACCGGTCTTGGTTACCCCTAATTGGGAGCTACCTTTTGAGTTGATGTGTAATGCTAGCGACTTTGCTATTGGAGCGGTTTTGGGCCAGAGTGAACAAACACTTCCAACCAATCCACTATGCTAGCAAGACAATGACAGGGGCTCAATTGCATTATACCACTACCGAAAAAGATCTTTTAGCTGTAGTGTATGCTTTTGAAAAATACCGCCCCTATCTTGTCCTTTCTACCACCATCGTGTATACCGATCATTCCGTGTTGAAGTACTTGTTGACTAAGCAAGATTCTAAGCCAAGACTTCTTCGTCGGGTTTTTCTCCTTCAAGAATTCAACATTGAAATTCGTGACAAGAAGGGAGCCGAAAACCTAGCAGCGGATCATCTGAGTAGACTTGAGGATCCTTACCAAGGGGATCATCCGAATCAAGAGATCAATGACTCTTTTCCCTTTGAGACCTTAATGTCTATTCATTCCAATCTTGATGACACCCCATGGTTTGCGGACTTTGCAAACTACTTAGCGGGTGGTATTATCATCAAAGGGTTAACATCCCAACAAAAGAAGGAGTTCTTTAAAGATGTTAAGACTTACTTCTGGGATGACCCTTATCTCTTCAAACAATGTGCTGATTTGATCATTCGTCGATATGTTGATGGACTGGCAGCTTTACAAATCCTCGATGCTTGCCATAAAGGACCCACCGGTGGTCACTTTGGTCCCAACTATACCGCGAAGAAAGTATTCGACTCTAGATTCTATTGGCCCACCATTTACCGTGACGCCCACGATATGGTTAAGCATTGTGATGCTTGCCAACGCCAAGGCAAGATCACACATAAAGATGAGATGCCTCAAAATTTCATACAAGAATGTGAAATCTTTGACGTATGGGGCATCGACTTTATGGGGCCAGTTCTATCATCCAAAGGGAACAAGTACATCCTCGTAGCCTTTGACTACGTTTCTAAATGGGTTGAAGCTAAGGCTCTCCCAACGAACGATGCGAGGGTGGTTGTGAACTTTTTGAAGCAGCTGTTTGCTCGATTCGGTGTTCCTCGTGCTATAAACAGTGACCGCGGGACTCATTTTTGCAATGATCAATTTGCAAAAGTTATGGCTAAGTATGGTGTCAATCACCGTCTTTCCACCGCCTATCATCCCCAAACCAATGGGCAAGCCGAGATTTCCAACCGTGGATTGAAGCGAATTCTGGAACGTACTGTGGGAGAGCATCGTGCCGCGTGGGCCGACAAGTTAGATGATGCTCTGTGGGCTTTCCGTACCGTCTATAAGACGTCGATTGGTTGTACACCTTATCGTCTTGTGTACGGGAAAGCATGCCACCTCCCTATCGAGCTGGAACATAAGGCATACTGGGCCTCGAAGTGGGCTAACTTCGACATCAACAAAGCCGGTGATCTTCGCAAGATTCAACTCAACGAGCTAAATGAATTGAGGAATGAAGCTTACGAGAACTAACTGATCTACAAAGAGAAGACCAAGATCATCCATGATGCAAGCATTAAGAACCGAGAGTTCCACGTTGGTGATCAAGTTTTACTCTTTAACTCTCGGTTAAAGATCTTTTCTGGCAAGTTGAAGAGCCGCTGGTCTGGTCCATTCACCATCACCAAAGTCTTTCCTTATGGCACCATTGAGCTTTCTCAGCCAAATGGGCCTAATTTTAAGGTGAATGGCCAGCGTTTGAAGCTGTACTTTGGTGAGGACATCTCTAATGAGATGATTCCCTCCCTCACCATGTTTCCCATGAACTAGTTTTGGGTCGAGCCAGGCTCGTGACTCGGTTATAAAAAACAAGCGCTTCTCGGGAGGCAACCCGTGATCTATCCTTTACCGTTTTCATAATAAGTGTAGGGGGAGCCCCGTATGTGTTGGTTGTCTTGTTTCTTATTTTGTGCAGGGATTCAAGCTTCAAAGAGCACCTCGACGACTTTTGACGAACCATGATCCCGTGTACCCGTCTTCGTGGTTCTATCCTAAACTGTCGTGATTACATATTCCATATTTTATATGTTCACATTGAAATCACTATAGTTGTCCTTCCCTTAGCACGTGTTAAACAACGTGTATAATGTCATAAGTGTAGGGGAGTTTACTCCCACATGCTTAAACATTGAGGACAATGTGTATATCAAGTGTAGGGGGGGACTTCTATTGAATTAAGTGGTCTTTTCCATGAATTTGTCCTCATTTTAACCGGAAAATTTGATTTTTCGACATTTTTCAAAAAATTTAATCTATTTTGGCCTAGTTGTACAGTTGTATTTTCCTTTGTTATGGTTATTTTCTTTCCTTGCTAGAATAAATTTTCAATAAAGTGGTTTTAAATTTTTCAAAGTCGTGAATATTTTGACTCAACCCGAGTTTACTTATCTAAGTTTACTCTAGCTAGTATCCTTAACGTGTTTAAGTCAAGTTTTGCTAGGCTTTTATATAGGGAAATTTAAAACGCGAAAGTCTTAACTCTCACGGGTTAAGAACAAGAACTTTTCGCAAGTTCCTATAATTGATCCTAGAGAGTCGTTTATCAAGGGAACTTTAAAACCCAAATTCTAAACTTGAAAGAGTCTAAGAAGATGCAAGATCCTATAGATGACTCGAAAACCCAAAACATTGATTTAATTGGCTAAGCATCCACGAGTCTCATTCCTTGAGATTTTAAACTGTGGAGAACGAGAGATGATAGAGTAAATTATATGTTTGGTATTCTTTCGTGAGTTTATGTGAGTTAATTATGAGCCTATTCTCCCATCACTTGTTAATAAAATTATCTGCAATAAATAAGGTTGTACGATTTGAAAAGTTACTTAGCTTCTAGCCCAAGATCGTTTAAAAGTTTCTCGGTATTAATTAGAGTTCATAGCCAAGGCATAACTTTTTGAAGCGGGATGCGAAGATTGGCGAGTCCGAAAAGGCCCTAACAAGGCATGAGGGCTACATTTTGTTGCTAAAGATCCAAAAGTGATGTGAAGAATCATTTATCGAAAATCAATATGAAGGATCGAGACACACGACGAAAAGCAAATACTCCCCAAAAGATCATGGAGAAGTCTATCCAAAAAGGCCCTAACAAGGTATGAGGATAAATAGATCCAAGTCCTAAAAGGAGGCGGATCGTTGTATATCAAAGTCCAAAATAAAGATTGGAGAAAAATGAAGAAGTCGTGGTCCAAATATGAAGAATCTCTCAAAAATTTCAAGTGAAGAAATTCCTATTATGAAGAGAAGACCATAATTTCAAGAGCGTCTCTCAAAGATTTGAAGTATGAAGTCGCTGCCAAATATCGGTCTGAGAAAGGTCTCAAATCGTGAAGCGAGTTATGCGAAGATATGAACTTTATGAGGTCCCGAGAAGCAGTTTTAAAAGATTTTGTACTTTAGCTAACTATTGATTAAATCGTTCACTTTATTTTCGGCCAAAATAACTATCGAAATAAGTCAAACAATGCATCCTCGTGATCATTCAAGACAAAAATAAAATATAAGAGATACACCTAGGAATAAGGGAGTCTAAGTAAATAATTAGCCCACATGAATTTGTGTTAGTTTGCTAACTTATAATAACAATGTTCTCGTTTTTAAGCTTGGTATGGGGAACGTGAAACTTGAGGATGATAAACGTTCATGGCAGCCAAAACCCAATGTAAGTCTTTGATTTCTTTACTTGTTTCTATCTTTTTATTTTCCTTAAATGCTTAGTATTTAATAAAGGCCAAGGTGGGAATGTAAACCGTGCTTTAAAATTAATGCATTGCATGAGGGCATTGCAATGGTCAAGTGTAGGGGATTTAATAAGTGTGAAAACACTTATCCTTTTACCACTTATTTCCAATAATAACATGGCCAAAACGTGTATTTTATGTCGTAAAAGTCAGAATTATGCGTGGTTTGTGTTTTTATTGTGTTTTAGGACCAAAAGATGAAAAAGGAAGAAAACACGGGTTTTCACGGGCTTTTATCGAAGAAAACGAGAAAAGACGAAGTCAAGAGATCAAGAGTGCTTAAAGAACGGATGTCCAAGACCTATTCTGAAGATTTATCGAAGAAAAAGTCTAAAGACGGAAGTTTAATGAAGTCGAAGAACTCAAGTCTAAATTATAGAAGAAAATTATTAAGACAAGTTCAAGTCCCGAGACGACGTCGAGAAAAGACAAAGAATTAAATCGAGTCGAGACGAAAAGAAAGAAGGAAGCACACCATACATTCACTTCCCACTTAGCCTATAAATACCCTCCTAATCACATTAGGAGGGTGGTTAGCTAGTTTTAGTTTTCATTTTTTCTTTCTAGTTTTTAGAGAGAGAAAGTTCCCAACTTTCTCTCACTAATTTCATCTTTTCTTTCAAGTTTAAGGTTTGAATCATTCTTGTATTTGGATTTCCTTAATCTAATTCAAGTTAAGATTTTTGTTCTTTAATCTCTTTCTACATTTCTTTATTTTACTTTGTTCTTAATCCGAAAGTTCATGTTTGATCCGAATGGTTCTCAATTCGTGTTGATTTTGATGTTTCGTGATTAAGAGGTTGATCTTTCTATTCCTACATAAGCTCTCATACGTTTAAGCTATAAGCTCTTTATGCTTATTGGCTTCTTTGTATTTTTGGCTTATTTACTTTTAAGCTTTTTAAAGAGTTTTATTATTTTATGTTCGGTTTATTAAGTCTCGAGTTTAGTATTTGTAAAGGTCTCGATTTTGTGCTTATTTACTCTTTTCCAAGTTGGTAAGTGCTTATCATTGTTACTACTTATTCATTAAAGCTTATTTTCTCTTTGGACGCCATTTCCATCTTAGAAGGTTTACCTTGGTACGATCCATTTGGCTTCGATCGCATAGACTGCAATCTGTTGTTCTTTCCCTGGTACGATCCACGCCCACGATCACTCATTGCGATCTGGGGTGCGATCGTGTCTCACTTCCTTGTTTCGATCGCATTGACTGCGATCTGTTGTGTTGCGATCACAAACCACGATCAAAGACCACGATCACTCATTGTGATCGTGGTTGCGATCTGGGAGTACGATCACTACTACCCATCGCACCAGTGAGTGCGATCCGTTTCCTAAGTGCGATCGCATTGAGTGCGATCTGGATTACTATTTGAGTACGATCACGTTACGATCGGACTCAGGCTGTTGTTTTGTTTTTCTTAGATTTCAAATTCAATCTTTCCCGCCTTTTATCTTAGTTTATTTTTCTCAATTTTTTAAGTTTTAATTTCCAAAAGATTGCACACTTTTATTTTTAGTTTAAATTCTTAAATCTTTCACTTTACTCTAACGACAACTTAATTACTTGCACCAAGTTTAAAAATAGATAACCAATCCAAACCATTTAATCTTCCACCATGAACAATTGAGTCGCACTTTCTACCAGTAATCAATTAGAAGAGATCGGACGATAAGATTTCATACTTGGCTAAAACACTCGTATTAGACGCCGCGAGCAATCACTTTCACCGCAGAATAGTCATAACACCGGTACCTCCAGTGCTATGGTTATGGAACCCCCATAACTAGGTAAAACTGGCATGCATGTATATAGCTCAGGCAATCTAAAATAAACATAACATATACTAAAAGTATTTAAGACACGTAAACTACTGGGAAAACAGATGGCTGCAAACGGGGAATCCTAATATAGGAAAGAAGTGTCCTTACTGAAGGACGGAATATCCGTACCTTATGTCAAGTAGTGAAGCTAGAATGGAAGCTGAACGATCTACTCCGCCTTCACGGATACTACATAAATAAGGGACGTGTATGAGTTGTCTGATTACTGTGTGTTTTACTGGTTCTGTGTGTTCTTAGCTTATTTTATATGTTCTGGTTATGTTTTATTGTTTTAAGTGTTATCTTGTGCTTATTCACGTTTTACATATATTCTGATTATATATTTCATGAATTCTTGTATTACTATACTTGTAGTGTCATATTAAGTAACTTTCTAAAATTTGCAGGTTTCCAAAAATAGTAAGTTTCCAAAAATAGAAAGTTTCCAAAAATAGAAAGTTTCCAAAAATAGAAAGTTTCCCAAGTAGTAAGTTTTCTTAAATAGAAATAAGCTTGATTTATAAGTCCAAAATATAAGCTAGTGCTTAATAATCTTAATTCATAAGTCATGATGATTTATTAGTAAAGTTTATCAAATTAAATACTTAGGCTAAAATAATTATTAATTAATAATAAAATACATGGTTTATTAATTACTAAATGTGACATGGTTAATTTAATAGAACATTACCTTATCAAATTAATTAAATTAAAGCATGGTTTTTAATTTAATTATGCCAAATAAATACTTAGGTTAAAACATGGAATTGAGTTTAATAATTTAACCTAAGTCATGATTTTAATTAATTAATTACTAGTTCATGTAAATTAAATTAATTAATTAATTAAAAAAATAATTGGCTAAACTAAAATGTACCCGAGCCCCAAACTCGAGACAAAGCCAAACACCTAAAATCTAACACCTCGGTCGGCGGCTGGGTGTTATTAGCCGGCAGCCAAGGCCTAGCCTTGCCGTAGGTTTCCACTGATAGTGTAGGGCTTCCCCCTGGCTAGCCTGGGTTGCCCATGCCGTGACATATGCCAGCCATAAGCTAAGCCCCCAATAGTGGGGAAAATGATGCAAACAGTGGGAACCGAGAGTCATTAGACTCTCGGTTCCCACTGTTTGCATCATTTTCCCCACTATTAGGGGCTTAGCTTATGGCTGGCCCAAAACCAAACATCACCAGACCTTACTGGGTTGCGGCTGATGGCAGAAAAAGGCACCGAGAGCCATGAGGCTCTCGGTTTGTGTGTAGCCGCACCAAAACAAAACCAAACCAAACTTGAATCTTGACTAGTTTATCATCATAACATGTTTTTAAGGATTCATGAACATATGATCATAACTAAAATAAATAGAAAAAGATTAAGGTTTGATTAATACCGGATGCGTGAATTGATTGAGGATTGAAACACGAACCCTGACACGTAAATTCCCAAGATCAAAACCCAAAAATCTTCCCTTGTTTTTCCTTGATGTGTCGCGGCTAGGGAGGAGGGGAGAGCTAGGTTTTTGTTTATTTTCTAAAAGATATATTATGAAATTCCCTGGTGTAGTTTGATTATTATTTGGAATGCAATTGGGCCGGGCCTAAAGCCCTCTCCCTTCTCTCTTCTCTTGTGTCGTGGCTACCATAAGCCCAAAAGCCAAAACCATTTGTTTTCTTGACTTAATTATTATTCGTGAATGTCCGTGTATTAATGTCGTGTATTAATTATTATACGTAAATGTTTATCGTGTATGAATAATATACGTAATACTTGTAATTAAATGTTGGTGACACGTGTCGCATATTAAAAATAGAAAGTTTTAATTTAGTCGGGTTTTCATGTATTTATTGTTCGTGGGTATTTTATGCGGGTTTTACAACTCTTCCCCTCTAAAAAGAATAATTAGTCCTTGAATTAGAGATACGATAATCTGGGAAGGACATGGACGTAACATGACTGTAAAGGAAATGGAACGTGACATGACTGAAAAGGACATATCTGGCTTATGGACGGAAAAGAGGATAGAAAGTCCGGATGGACCCTTATGTTTCAAGTGGTTTCCCGCTCGGAACGGTTCCTCTAAAAGATATAGGTGAAAGTAATAATCTTGGTCTTTATGACCCTGACTTGACGATACGTAAAAGATTTTGGTTCTGCAACGTAGGTTAGTGATAGGTGTGAAAACACCCATCCTTTTACCACTTATTTCTTGTTAAAATGAGACCAAAACGCGTATTAAATGTCATTTGTTTGGAATTATGCGTGGTTTTTGTGTTTGTTGTGTTTTCAGAGCCAACCGGATAAATATTGA
The DNA here is from genome assembly GCA_025667525.1 of Glebionis coronaria. Taxonomy (NCBI): domain Eukaryota; kingdom Viridiplantae; phylum Streptophyta; class Magnoliopsida; order Asterales; family Asteraceae; genus Glebionis; species Glebionis coronaria. Next base: position 51,390,195 of record CM046880.1, read on the forward strand.
AGAAAACATGGGATTGCACGGGTTTTATCGAAGAAAAAGACGAAAAGACGAAGTCTATAGTCCAAGAGATGCAAAAGATTTGAAGTCAATGGGCCTATTTGAAGATTTATCGAAGAAAATGACCAAAGATGGAAGATTTACATATGTCGAAGAAACTCAAGTCTATTAAATGAAGAAATTAAAAGACGAGTTGAATTTATTCGTCGACAAATCCCGAATCGAAATCGAAAACGTCAACTTTTCTGAAAAGACGAGAAGACAAAAAGAAAGGGAGAAAGCCCACTAACCAAACCAAGCCAAGCCCTATAAATACCCTTCCCATTTCACATTTTAGAGACCAGTTTTTCTTTCTGTTTGTTTTTCTCCTATTTTCGTAGCATCACCAACACCATTAGGGTGTTTGGTGATTTTTCATTTGTCCTTTTAATTCAAGAATCTTGTAAGTTAATCTTTCCATTTTGTTTGTTTGAATCTTAATCCTTAATACAAGTTCTCATTTAATCTTTCTTTCTTCTCTTGTTTATTAAAAGTTCTAATTTTCATTTTATTGAGTTTGATCTTAAAAAGTAAGTGGTTTTTATGTTTTTGTTGTTTTGGATTGATATTTATCATAGGTAAATGATTAGTGGTTAAATTGGTACAAGTTTTGATTAAAATCTTGGTGGATTTTGGGTTAAATTCGTGTGTTAAACATTCCCCTGTTCTTCGCGTTTTCAAACTTGCCCAGATTCCGAATCATCATCATATTCCGGATCTAGGGTTTTGTGATTATATTCCGGATCAAGCTCTTTGGTTCGGAATATCAAATATTCCGGATCAACTCTTTTATTCCAACTCTTATATTCCGGATCAAGTTTTATTCCGAGTAAACTAATTATTTCGAATCAAGCTTCTTACCAATTTTATTCCGGATAGAATTTTATTCCGGATCACCTAACATTCCAGATCAACCATATTTATTCCGGATCACCAATTTTATTCCGGATCACCTAACATTCCGGATCAACCATATTTATTCCTAGTCAAGCTATCATTCCGCATCAAGCAAATATTCCGGGTCAACGATTATTCCGAATGAAGGTGGTGTTAATTATTCCGAATGAAGCAGTTTTTTAGGTTATTCCGCATGAGTTAATTTATTCCGAATGAGCCAAATATTCCAAATATTCCGGATCAAGCAATCATTCCGCATCAACTGTTTTTCCAAGTTTAGGTACTTTAGTGTTTAATTTTAATTCTAGTTTTATTTTCAGTAATTGCTTTTAGTTTAATTTTATTACTTCTCGCATTTATCGTTTTAGTAGATATAGACCAAAGCTCCCCCTTTTTAGTTACCAAGTACAACAATTCCACTTTGAACCGTGATCGATTCGAGAAGATACCGAGAACGAAACAACGACAAATATAATTGGGTATGAGCAACACAAACAAAGATCTTGCAAGCAACATTTTTAATCAACTAAAAGAATAGTTATTAATATGGCGCCGCTGCCGGCTCTTTTCGTAAGGATCAACGGTTTCTTGTGAGAAAAATTGGATTTTGGAATCCGTTCTTTCGGGAACGTTATTTTCAAGCACAAAAATTTTCAAAAACCCATAAAAATATAAAATTTTCAAAAATACAAAAACATTAAAAAACCTATAAAAACCAAAAATATTTTCTCTTGCATTTTATTTTTAGTGTATGCGTACTCGATCAACGTCTTATTCAGAGCCCGAGACTCTCGAAGATTTAGACATGGCCGGTGTACACAACAACAAGAATAATAATCCACCCCACCCCAACAATAATAATCCACCCCACCCAAACATGAATAATCCACCCTTACCCGACCTACGAACCATGGAGGATCTATGCCAACCTACGATGAACGGACGTGGAGGCCCGATTGCGCCGATGCATATCACGGCTCAGGAGTTTTCGTTGAAGCATCACATGATCCAACAAGTGCAAAATAATCCATTTCGCGGAATTCCGGATGATGATGCCAACAAACACCTCGACAAATTCATTACCATCACCCAAAGCATGAAGTCGCCCGGTGTTTCTATGGATGACCTTCGCCTTCAACTATTTCCCCACTCGGTTTCTCACCATGCCGAAAAATGGTTTGACCGTCTCCCAAAGAATTCTATTCATACTTGGGACGACATGACTCAACGCTTTTTGTCTACTTCCCACCATCCATGGTCACGAGCCTTCGTAACCAAATTAGTGGATTCATGCAAGACAATAATCAATCGCTCTTTGATGCTTGGGAACGATACAATGATTTGATCGACCGTTGTCCAAATCACAACATGCTCCCCGTCACTCTCATTGATACTTTCTACAATGGTCTCACTTTTCGTGATCGTGACACGATCAACGCCGCCGCCGGTGGTACTTTTATGAAAAGGAGACCGGAGGAATGTAGAGAGTTGATCGAAAACATGACTACTCACCACAAGAATTGGGATTCATCCGCATCCTCAAGATCTAATCCGAGAGTCAATGTTTCATCTACTTCTTCCACCACCGACATGTCCGTCATGGAACGTGCTTTTCTGGATATTAGCAAAAGTATGCAAATTTTGGCTTCTAACCAAACTCAACAAGCTAAAGCCGTTTCTATTTCTTGTGACACATGTGGTGGTCCTCATTCTTACAATGATTGTCCTTCCACTCAAGGCAATTTTTGTGAAAACGTTAACGCGACATACGGTACTTATCCCACGGGCGGCTATCAAGCTCGTCCTCAAGGAGACCGTAGCTTGCTAAGTTATCGTTCAAACAACTATCTTGCTCCACCCGGTTTTCCTCCTCCAAACCAAAACCAACAACAAAGCTATAACCGAAACAACCAATCCCAACCTCGTGCTAACAATCAATATCAATCCCAAAGAAACCCATACCCACCTCAAGGAAATTCTCAAGCTTACCAAGCTCCACCTCTCAGTCAACCGATGGCATTGAATCAAGACGTCGAGACGTTCTTGAGGACTAATAGAGAGATGGTGACGAATCTTCAGAGTCAATTCGTCAACTTGAAGAATGACAGGGCGAAACAAGGGAGCGATATTCGAGCCGAGCTAAGGAATGACATGGTGAAACGAAGCAATGATATTCGTGCAGACATGAGAGACTCTTTCAGCACTCAAGCGGATAACATACGTGATATAATCGGTTCGCTCTTCCAAGGTAATCAACCCTCTTCTTCGGGTACTCTTCCGAGTAACACCGTTGCGAATCCAAGAGGGGAGATGAAAGCAATCACCACTCGTAGTGGAAAAGGTTATACGGAACCCGAGCTTCCTACACCTCCACCCGTGATTGTGAACAAGGAAAAAGAGAAACTTTCCTCACCTCCTTTGCCTTCTACCCCCATTCCCCCACCACCCGTGGTTGTGAGTGATCCTACCCCCCTAAAGCCTTCCTCTTCATCCGATATACCTTATCCTTCAAGGTTGAGGAAAGAGAAGCAAAAGAGCAAGGATGATATTCAAGTTTCAAACTTTCTCAAAATGTTCAAACAATTAAATTTTAACATCTCCTTTGCCGAGGCTCTCGCTCATATGCCTAAATACGCGAAGATGTTTAAAGATCTTCTAAGTGACAAGGAGAAGCTTCTTGACATTGCTCAGACCCAACTTAATGAGAATTGCTCCGCCGTTCTCTTAAGGAAATTGCCCACCAAACTTGGTGATCCGGGTCGCTTCTTAATTCCTTGCAACTTCCCGGGAGTAGAGAATTGCATGGCCCTAACCGATCTAGGTGCCAGTATAAACTTAATGCCTTTAAGTGTTTGGAAGCAATTATCTCTCCCCGAGCTAGTCCCCACCAAAATGACTTTGGAATTAGCTCACCGTACGGTTGCTTATCCAGTGGGGATAGCCGAAGACGTCTTCGTTGGCGTTGACAAATTCACCTTCCCGGCGGATTTTGTTGTCGTTGACTACGAGATGGATCCTCGTGTTCCATTAATCGTTGGACGTCCCTTCTTGAGGACCGGTCGTACTCTCATTGATGTAGCCGGGGGCGAGATAATCATGAGAGTTAGTGACGATAAAATTGTCTTCAACATGGGTAAGATTTCTAAGCAACCTTATTCATATGAGAGTGTTAATGCTATTGATGTTCTCGATGAGGCATGTGAAGAACACTTTCATGATGCTTGCAAAAGTACTCTCTCTTCTCTTCCCAATGTTGAGACCGTTGCCTCAATTGCTCCGTCATTGACTCCTTTTGGAGAAAGTGACTTGGATGATTTTGAAGCTAGCTTGGGTCCTCTCGATCTTAAGTATGATGATTCTTCCACCGATTGGGATGAAGACATTCGTACAATTGAGAAACTTCTCAATGAAGACCCGTTTTCTCCTCCTTCTCCTAAAGAGGTGACTAATGATGATCCATCGTTAGTTACACCATCTATTGCGGATCCTCCTACTCATGAGCTTAAGGACTTACCTCCCCATCTCGATTATGTTTTCTTAGAAGGCATTGATCAACTTCCCGTTATCATTGCTAAGGACTTAAAAGCCGATGAGAAAACTCGTCTCATTGAAGTTCTCAAGAAACATAAAAGAGCTATCGCTTGGAAAATCTCCGATATTCGCGGAATTGATCCTCACTTTTGCACACATAAAATTCTCATGGAGGACGACTTTAAGCCCACAATTCAAAGCCAACGAAGGGTGAATCCTAAAATCCATGACGTCATCAAAAAAGAGGTTATCAAACTTCTTGATGCGGGCATGATTTATCCTATCTCGGATTCACCATGGGTTAGTCCAATCCATTGTGTGCCTAAGAAAGGCGGAATCACCGTTGTGCCCAATGCAAACAACGAGTTGATTCCTACACGTCTCGTTACTGGGTGGAGAGTTTGTATAGACTACCACAAACTCAATTATGCCACGAGAAAGGATCATTTCCCTCTTCCTTTTATGGACCAAATGCTTGAACGTTTAGCGGGTAATGAATATTACTTCTTTCTAGATGGTTTCTCGGGTTATTTCCAAATACCCATCGATCCCCAAGATCAAGAGAAGACAACATTCACTTGTCCCTATGGCACATTTGCCTACAAAAGAATGCCTTTTGGCTTATGCAATGCCCCCGGGACTTTCCAAAGGTGCATGTTGGCTATCTTCCATGACATGGTTGAGCAAACCATGGAAGTCTTCATGGATGATTTCTCGGTCTTTGGGGATTCCTTCTCTTCTTGCCTTGCCAATTTAGAACGTATGCTTAAGCGGTGCGAAGACACTCGCCTTGTTCTCAATTGGGAAAAATGCCATTTTATGGTAAAAGAAGGCATTGTGCTAGGACATAAAATCTCAAAAGCCGGTCTTAAAGTCGACCGTGCTAAAGTAGATGTCATAGCCAAATTACCTCCACCTTCAACCGTGAAGGGTGTGAGAAGTTTTCTGGGTCATGCGGGCTTCTATCGTCGATTCATTCAGGATTTCTCTAAAATCGCTCGCCCGATGACCCACCTTTTGGAAAAAATACTCCTTTTATCTTTTCTACAGAGTGTATAGAAGCCTTCAACCTTCTTAAGGATAAGCTAACTAAGGCACCGGTCTTGGTTACCCCTAATTGGGAGCTACCCTTTGAGTTGATGTGCGATGCTAGCGACTTTGCTATTGGTGCGGTTTTGGGACAAAGGATCAACAAACATTTCCAATCAATCCATTATGCTAGCAAGACAATGACGGGGGCTCAATTGCATTATAAGAAAACCGAAAAAGAGCTTTTAGCTGTTGTCTATGCTTTTGAAAAATTTCGCCCCTATCTTGTTTTATCCACCATAATCGTATACACAGACCATTCCGCGTTGAAGTACTTGATGACTAAGCACGACTCTAAGCCAAGACTTCTTCGCTGGGTTTTACTCCTTCAAGAATTCAACATTGAAATTCGTGACAAGAAGGGTGCCGAAAACCTAGCCGCAGATCATCTTAGTAGACTTGAGGATCCATATCAAGGGGATCATCCGAACAAAGAGATCAATGAATCTTTTCCCCTTGAGACCTTAATGTCTATAAATCTCAATCTTGATGGCACCCCGTGGTTTGCCGACATTGCAAACTACTTAGCGAGTGGTGTTCTCATCAAAGGGTTAACATCCCAACAAAAGAAAAAGTTCTTGAATGATGTTAAGACCTACTTTTGGGATGACCCTTTTCTATTCAAACAATGCGCTGACTTGATTATTCGCCGATGTGTTGACGGACCAGCCGCTTTGGACATTCTCAAGGCTTGCCATAAAGGACCCACCGATGGTCACTTTGGTCCCAACTACACCGCCAAAAAAGTGTTTGACTCGGGATTTTATTGGCCCACCATTTATCGTGATGCTCACGAGATGGTTAAACATTGTGATGCTTGCCAAAAACAAGGCAAGATCACACATAAAGATGAGATGCCTCAAAATTTCATACAAGAATGTGAAATCTTTGATGTATGGGGCATCGACTTTATGGGGCCATTCCCTTCTTCTAAAGGAAACAAATACATCCTTGTCGCCGTCGACTACGTTTCTAAATGGGTTGAAGCCAAAGCTTTACCCACTAACGACGCGAGGGTGGTTTGTAATTTCTTGAAACAACTGTTTGCTCGATTCGGTGTTCCTCGTGCTATAATCAGTGACCGCGGGACTCATTTTTGCAATGATCAATTTGCAAGAGTCATGGCTAAGTATGGTGTCAATCACCGTCTTTCCACCGCTTACCATCCTCAAACCAACGGTCAAGCCGAGATATCCAACCGTGGATTGAAGCGAATTTTGGAACGTACTGTGGGAGAGCATCGTGCCTCGTGGGCCGATAAACTTGATGATGCTCTGTGGGCTTTCCGTACCGCCTATAAGACACCGATTGGTTGTACACCTTACCGTCTTGTGTACGGGAAAGCATGCCACCTCCCCATCGAGCTGGAACATAAGGCATACTGGGCCTTGAAGTGGGCTAACTTCGACATCAAGAAAGTCGGTGATCTTCACAAGATTCAACTCAACGAGCTACATGAATTGAGGAATGAAGCTTACGAGAATTCATTGATCTACAAGGAGAAGACCAAGATTATCCATGATGCTAAAATTAAGAACCGAGAGTTCCACGTTGGTGATCAAGTCTTACTTTTTAACTCTCGGTTGAAGATCTTCTCGGGCAAGTTGAAGAGCCACTGGTCTGGTCCATTCACCATCGCCAATGTCTTTCCCTATGGCACCATTGAGCTTTCTCAGCCAAATGGGCCCAATTTTAAGGTGAATGGCCAGCGTTTGAAGTTGTACTTTGGTGAGGACATCTCTCATGAGATGATTCCATCCCTCACCACGTTTCCCATGAATTAGTTCGGGACCGAGTCAGACTCGTGACTCGGTTAACAAAAACAAGCGCTCCTCAGGAGGCAACCCGAGTATCTATCCCCCTTTCCCGTTTTCATCCTAAGTGTAGGGGGAGCTATATAGGTTGCTTGTGTTTGTATGGTGATGTGATTATAGGGATAAGTGCACTCTTGGAATCTTTGAAGAACCATGCTCCCATGTTATCCGCAAATCCGGTTCTATTTCTCAACTATCATGATTCAATCTTCTTCATACTCACCTTTGAAGTTGATCACTTTAGTTGTCTCCTCCTTAACTTGATTTAACCAACGTGCACAATGTTATAAGTGTAGGGGAGACTTTTCCCACATGCTTAAACATTGAGGACAATGTTTATCTTAAGTGTAGGGAGACTTCTATCGAAGTTTTAAGTGGACTTTTCCATTAATGTGCCTTCATTTAACCGGAAAATTCGATTTTTTGACATTTTTCAAAATTTTTAATCTATTTTGGCCTAGTTGTATAGTTGCATTTTCCTTTGTTATGTTTATTTTCTCTCCTTGCTAGAATAAAATTTCAATAAAGTGGTTTTAAATTTTTCAAAGTCGTGAATATTTTGACTCAACCCGAGTTTACTTATCTAAGTTTACTCTAGCTAGTATCCTTAACGTGTTTAAGTCAAGTTTTGCTAGGCTTTTATATAAGGAGCTTTAAAACACGAAAGTCTTAACTCTCACGGGTTAAGAACAAGAACTTTTCGCAAGTTCCTATAATTGATCCTAGAGAGTCGTTTATCAAGGGAACTTTAAAACGTAAATTCTAAACTTGAAAGAGTCTAAGAAGATGCAAGATCCTATAGGCGACTCGAAAACCCAAAACTTTGATTTAATAGGCTAAGCATCCACGAGTCTCATTCCTTGAGATTTTAAACTGTGGAGAACAAGAGATGATAGAGTCAATTATAAGTTTGGTATTCTTTCGTGAATTTATGTGAGTTGATTATAAGCCTATTCTCCCATCGCTTGCTAATAAATTTATCTGCAATAAATAAGGTTGTACGATTTGAAAAGTTACTTAGCTTCTAGCCTAAGATCGTTTAAAAGTTGCTCGGTATTAATTAGAGTTCATAGCCAAGGCATAACTTATTGAAGCGGGATGCGAAGATTGGCGAGTCCTAAAAGTCCCTAACAAGGCATGAGGGCTACATTTTGTTGCTAAAGATCCAAAAGTGATGTGAAGAATCATTTATCGAAAATCAATATGAAGGATCGAGACACACGACAAAAAGCAAAAAACTCCCCAAAAGTCATGGAGAAGTCTATCCGAAAATACCCTGGCAAGGTATGAGGATAAATAGATCCAAGTCCTAAAAGGAGGCGGATTGTTGTATATCAAAGTCCAAAATAAAGATTGGAGAAAAATGAAATAAGTCGTGGTCCAAAGATGAAGAATCTCTCAAAACTTCAAGTGAAGAAATTCCTATTATGAAGAGAAGACCATAATTTTAAGAACGTCTCTCAAAGATTTGAAGTATGAAGTCGCTGCCAAATATCGGTCCGAGAAAGGTCTCAAATCGTGAAGCGAGTTATGCCAAGATATGAACTTTATGAGGTCCCGAGAAGCAGTTTTAAAAGATTTTCTCCTTTATCTAACTATTGATTAAATCGTCCCACTTTGTTTTCAGCCTAAATAACTATCGAAATAAGTCAAACAATGCATCCTCATGATCATTCAAGACAAAAATAAAATATAAGAGATACACCTAGGAATAAGGGAGTCTAAGTGAATAATTAGGCCACATGAGTTCGTGTTAGTTTGCTAACTTATAATAACAATGATCTCGTTTTTAAGCTTGATATGGGGAACGTGAAACTTGAGAATGATGAACATTCATGACAATCTAAAACCCCAATGTAAGTCTTTAAATACTTTACTTATTTTGTTCTTTTGGTTTTGTTAGTGTTTAGAATTTAATAAAGGCCAAGGTGGGTTATTTATGATGAGAAATGTAAACCGTGCTTTAAAATTGTAGCATTGCATGAGGGCATGGCAATGGTTATATGTAGGGGATTTGATAGGTGTGAAAACACCCATCCTTTTACCACTTATTTCTTGTTAAAACGAGACCAAAACGTGTATTTAATGTCATTTGTTTGGAATTATGCGTGGTTTTTGTGTTTGTTGTGTTTTCAGAGCCAACCGGATAAATATTGAAGAAAACATGGGATTGCACGGGTTTTATCGAAGAAAAAGACGAAAAGACGAAGTCTATAGTCCAAGAGATGCAAAAGATTTGAAGTCAATGGGCCTATTTGAAGATTTATCGAAGAAAAGGACCAAAGATGGAAGATTTACATATGTCGAAGAAACTCAAGTCTATTAAATGAAGAAATTAAAAGACGAGTTGAATTTATTCGTTGACAAATCCCGAATCGAAATCGAAAACGTCAACTTTTCTGAAAAGACGAGAAGACAAAAAGAAAGGGAGAAAGCCCACTAACCAAACCAAGCCAAGCCCTATAAATACCCTTCCCATTTCACATTTTAGAGACCAGTTTTTCTTTCTGTTTGTTTTTCTCCTATTTTCATAGCATCACCAACACCATTAGGGTGTTTGGTGATTTTTCATTTGTCCTTTTAATTCAAGAATCTTGTAAGTTAATCTTTCCATTTTGTTTGTTTGAATCTTAATCCTTAATACAAGTTCTCATTTAATCTTTCTTTCTTCTCTTGTTTATTAAAAGTTCTAAGTTTCATTTTATTGAGTTTGATCTTAAAAAGTAAGTGGGTTTTATGTTTTTGTTGTTTTGGATTGATATTTATCATAGGTAAATAATTATTGGTTAAATTGGTTCAAGTTTTGATTAAAATCTTGGTGGAAAAGCTAAAATGAATCCGATGGTCTAATGTGGTGGTAAATGGTGGTGGAAGCCATCGTTGGCTTAGAGAGAGAGAGGAGAGGTTGAGAGTGAAAGTGTAATGTATTCCCAAATGAACAAATGACAATCAACACCCCTCCTTGGAAGCTAAGGAGGGGTATATATAGTCACGCACACAACCTAAACTTTACAACGAACCTAGTCTAGTCTAAATGTGTGTGACTATGATAACTAACGGGAATTCTTAAATGTCGTCACATAAAGTGAGTTTCCAACAATTTTTGTAGGATTGTAAATCTTGCTTATGTTTCTAGAGAGAGAAAGAGATAGAGAGATGGTTGATTTCACACAAAGCTAGAGAGAGAAAGAAATGTTTACTATGTGAAAAATATGAAACCACACCACCCTCTCCACCAAAGGAGAGGGTTTATATACCCAAGCCCTTGTCATGGGCTTGGGCTTACATTTTGGGCCGGCCTACACATGTTGTAGGCTAGGCTTGATGTTGTTTGATAAACAAATAAAGTTAACTAAACTACGAGCTATTACATGAACTATCGTTGGAGTGACCGATCCTTCTTAATACGTAAAACGTATTTCCAACAATCTCCCCCTAAAGGAGGTCACTCCAAACAAGGGCGTTACCCAAGTTACAATAATAAAATAAACCTAGCATACTATGCTTGTCTTGAGCTCGTAGTCTTCGTCTTTCTTTTTCTTTTTCTTTTCTGGTGAACATGCTGATGTGATCTTTGATATCAATCTTTGAGCATTAATCTCTTGCCTTGATCTCGTGCATCCATCACTTGTGATCTTCGCCTCTTCGTGACACCATGTCCCACATACTTATACCTTCGTAATTCTTGAAAGCTTCAGAGTTCGATACAGCGGAAGACTTAACTTTTAGGCTTTCTTGAATTAGATGAGATATTAAGTGCATAAAGTATAAGCATGCGGGGACGACTTCTTCTTGGATTCCGCAACGCCACCGTCTTCAAATGCCGCAACATAAGTAGACACGAACGAAATGGCTTTGAACATTTCATTCTAATTCGGTAGCATTTTACCTCCGGTCGGTGAAGACCGTTGGACGATATTAGATATCGTACCCGTGACGGATAGTTTCAATTAAGTAACTTCCTGACAGGATTTCGCGGGTAAACCCGTTCTCTTTATTCGACCGTCCAAAGCTGACTGCGAACATAAAGAGTGAATCATTTGGATAATAATATCCGCATGATTTGAAGCCGTCAATTCATGTTCCTGGAACAAGTGAAATTCAATTAAGAACCGCACCATCGTTGCTTTCCAGTTGTCACGAGCTTAATTCGTGTAGAATCTTGCAAGTTACCTACCAAGTGCTGTTTAAGGTTAACACTAGAAGGATTTCCACTCATCACTGTGAACACTAAGTTATCACTCTGAGTGTTCTGGCAAGATCACTAAGATATTGCGTAGAGGCCTGGAACGTGTTTAAATTCAGTTAAGAATTAAACAGCTGTTGCTTTCCAGTTATCACAAGTTTGATTCATAAAGAATCGCACAAGTCACCTACCATGAGCTTTTTGATATTCGCTCAAGAAGGATTTCCATCTTCATTGTAAATACTTTCGTATTACTCGGATTTTCAGGCAAGATCATGAAGAATTTGCGTAGGACTCTTAAAATCTTTCTTACTTTTCACAGTGTGTGAAGAAGCAAGGAAATATGAAAGTGTGTCCTAATGAGATATTTGATGATCTCAAATGGCTCTAGACTCGATCGTGCATTTTGGATTTTTAGTGATCGAAGGCTGGAGAGGAGTGCCACCATTTCAATACCAATTTATTCGGAGTGAATAAATCGATAGATAACGTGTTGTCTCCGTGTGATTAAAACAAATATCTTTTAAGAGATATCTGAGTTAGCTGGGATGGGTTGTGCATTGCATCACTGGGTCTATGATGTCTGTCTTCAATATCAAGAATCATTAAAATGATCTCAATAGCATATGTGTTGACCCGGTTTCTGCCTAAAGTTGTAAGGAGGGCTTCTTTCTTTACACCCTTTATCTTTACAATTCTTTTTCATTCTTCAACCCCTTCAATGCTTACCAATACGTCATAACTAGCACCTTGTTGTGATTGTTCCAGTGCTAACTTAAGTACTTGGTCGGCATTCAGCTACGTTCACAATCTTTCTCCAACTTTCCTAAGGACTACTATTTCTAGCTATGGAATGTCCTTGGGAAGATTCCTCCGGTTCTGGAAGAATCATAGGACTTAACCTATCCTACCATCCTTATGTCACCACAATCTTCATCGTCGTGAAATAAATGGGTTTTGGGTAAGTATATGTCACCATGAAAATCCATTTTGATATGCAAATCCGTTTTGCTCCCCCTTAACATATGCCACGATATTCGAAAACATTTCACACATGTCGGGATGAGCCAACACATTAAGTCAAACCATTTGTGATAATATCCCATATTAAATCACATTTTCTCCCCCATATTAAAAATATTAACCCAATCGATGTTTTTAATATCAATTGATTTAATGAAGTTTTAACAAAGGTTTTGGGAAGAAAAATGCAAGTCCATTTTATCTTCATGATATCAAACGTATGAGATATGATACCGATTTGTAACATGATCACATATTCACCATATTAGAAAAGAATTGACAAGGTTGGACCTGATAGATGAGAACATCATATGATAAGATCAAATGGTTCTTGTCAGCATATATTGGTCGCCTCGTCACGTCTGAAGTCATCTCTTGACACCACATGTACGATTGGTATTGTTATCTTGACACCAACTTGTGAACTTGGCACTTTCGGCATCGAAGATTCTGAATGCTTGACAATTGCTCCCCCTCAATTGCTGACCCGTGTTCTATTGAAAGAGCTGTAGTCGTCGGTTGAGTAGTCGCATCGTCGAGGATGTAGATACCAATTGTAGATAGCATGGTTGTAGAGATGATAGCTTCACATAAACAAGACTTCTCTTGTTTTAACAAATAAATGCACTGAGGCGTACATATAGTTGTGTTAGACCAAGTTATAAAGTAAACTTGATCCCTTACAAGGTTTAAAAGTAAACCTTGCCCGAGAAAATTAATTCCCGTTGTGAGCCAAATCTTTCATAAGAAATACTTGAATTTAATGTGAAAACCGGGTTGCAGTCAGAAATAACTACAAGCCATTTAGGCATGTTATATGAAATATTTACAACTTTTGTACGAACTCTATTTATGGCGCCGTGTCGATATTAATCAACATTTCTAAGGCCGTAAATATTATCGTACCAAAAGACATGCCTTAGAAAAATAAAGTAAAAATATTTTTGGATTTTTCTAGATTTTTCAATTTTTATGGTTTTTATATGGTTTTATATTTTTGTATTTTGCTTTTGTGGATAAAAATATAAACAATATATACAGATGATCACCAAGGATACGGAGAATAGTTTTACCACCACTATTCTTTCGCTTCATCTGCTAGTTCCTTAAGAGTCTCAGGCGAGAAGGTTCTCATTCCTAGCTTGTCGGCCAAAAATTCAATTCGAGCGCGATCTAAAGCCTTCGTGAAAATATCCGCCAATTGATACTCAGATCGGACAAACTAAAGCTCGATTACTCCATTTTCCACTTGCTCCTTGATGAAGTGGTAGCGAATGTCAATATGCTTCGACCGGGAGAATTGAACGTTGTTGCAGCATAAGGCAATTGCACTCTTCTTGTCACAGTACATCGGAAATCTTGTTGAAACCTAGACCATAGTCGGTTAATTGCGATCTCATCCAAAGAATTTGAGCACAGCAACCGGACATAGCTATGTATTCTGCTTCCGTACTTGAAATTGCAGCGCTTTTCTGCCTTTTAGATGCCCAACTGATTAATCGATCTCCTAGTAGTTGCAAAGTTTCACTCATGCTACGCCTTGTATCTTGACAACCCGCGTGATCCGCATCTGCATATGCCATTAGTGCAAGAGAAGAGTCCTTCGAATACCAAAGTCCCCGATTAATGGTTCCTTTAAGATATCGAAAGATCCTTTTAACAGTAGCTAAGTGTAACTCAGTAGGCCTAGTTTGATACCTGGCACACATACATATGGCAAACTGAAGATCAGGTCGACTGGCTGTGATATACAGAAGAGTACCGATCATTCCACGGTAAAGTGTTGGATCAACGGCAACTCCATGTGGATCTGCATCAAGCTTAGTTCGTTCCACCATTGGAGTGTCCACGGGGTCGCAAGATTCCATCTTATACTTCTTACGCGATTCAAGGGCATACTTGGATTGATTGATAAAGATGCCTCTGGGACTCTGAGATATCTGAAGACCTAAGAAGAATGATACCTTGCCCATCATTGACATCTTAAACTTGGAAGACATGAGTGTCCCAAACTCATCCGATAAGGTTTGGGTCGAGGCTGCAAATATAATATCATCAACATATATTTGTACCATAATCATATCTTTACCTCGTTTCTGAATGAACAGCGTTGGATCCACCTTGCCTTTAGCAAAGCCTTGCGTGATGAGAAATTGTGATAATAGATCATACCATGCGCGTGGAGCTTGCTTCAACCCATAGAGAGCCTTCTTAAGCTTATACACATGATTAGGATAATTAGGATTCACAAAACTATCTGGCTGTTGAACATAGACCTCTTCCTTGAGTTCACCATTAAGAAATGCCTTCTTCACATCCATCTGATAGACGATCATATTCATATGGGCTGCATAAGCAAGGAATAGTCGAATAGCTTCCAAACGGGCAACAGGTGCAAAGGATTCCATAAAGTCGATGCCCAATAATTGCTTGTATCCACGAGCTACGAGACGAGCTTTGTTCTTTAATATTCCGCCTAACTCATCGAGTTTCACCTTGTAAACCCATTTCAAAGTGAGTAACTGCACTTGATCCGGGCATGGGACAAGTTCCCAAACATCAAGACGTATGAATTCGTTAAGTTCTTCTTGCATAGCTTCTATCCAACATGATTGAGTAAAAGCTTGTTGACATGTCTTAGGTTCAACTTCAGTGAGAAAAGCATCAAAGTGACAAAACATTGCACTTTCTTGTAGCTGACTTCGTGTGGATACTGGACGATTAGGGTCACCAATAATAGAATCTATAGGATGATCCTTAGTCCACTTGCTGTCATGTTCACGAATCCGTGGATTGGAGTAAACTGTAGTAGGAGCTTCCTCTGAGGTGGACGACCCGACTTGATTAGGGTCGGGAATAGGTACACCAAAGAATGGAAGTTCACGCATTTGAGCGAATTCCAAATCGTGATCATCATCATCCTCTTCATCATCAATAGGCATGACGTGGGTAGTTGTTACATGTGTTGGTTGAGAATTACTCGTTGAAGGTATATCTTGACAAATTGTAGGTGCAGATGAATCTGATTGTGCTTTAGTTGCTGGAGCGACAACTTCGGTTACCGGTGCTATTAACTCAGGTTCTGGAGCAACAATAGTTGGAGGAGTAAAGAATTCATCAAAGAACGGTTGAAACAACGTATCCCATTCATTCCTAGTAGGTGGTGTAAATGATGATGAAGTAGGGTTGTTTGGGACAAGACCAGAACTTATGTTTTTGGGTCCCATTTCATGAAGTGCGGGTTCAGAGCTGCTTTGCTCAGAAGCCATTGCTGTCAGCTCATCAAAATCAACATTCATAGTTTCGAGGATCTTGAGAGAGTTACGGTTGTAGATTCGGTATGTCTTCTTTGAGGGTGCGTAACCAATGAAAATACCAATATCAGCCTTTGGTTGAAGTTTTCCCAAATTGTCACCATCATTATTTGGATAGCAAAGAGAACCAAATACATGAAGATATGATAAATCTGGTACTTTTCCATGGAGAAGCTCATAAGGTGTTTTACCATGGCGTTTACGAATTAGTGACCGGTTTTGGGTGTACACTGCTGTAGATACTGCTTCTGCCCATAAAAAAAATGGAGCCTTTGCGTAAATTAACATCGTTCGAGCAGCTTCCATAAGTGTGCGATTTCGCCTTTCAACGACACCGTTTTGTTGTGGAGTGCGTGCAACGGATGTTTCATGAGAAATGCCAACTTCTTCATAATAATCACGTAAAATTTGATTCACAAATTCGGTTCCATTTCTGTACGAATGCGTCGGACAGTAGTGTTGAGACGCACTTGAATCATCTTGAGAAATCCGATGATGAATTTAGGTGCCTCATTCTTTGCTTTAAGAAATTTCACCCATGTAAACCGAGAGTAATCATCGACAATGACGAGGATGTACTTTTTTCCACTAAGACTTTTAACACGCATTGGCCCACAAAGATCCATATGCAAAAGATAAAGTTTCTCTTGGTTGGTGTCTTCCGTCTTGGGTTTGTAAGATTTCTTAGTGCTTTTCCCCATTGTACACGCGGAACACAAATGATCCTTGTGAAATGAAAGTTTAGGAAGACCACGAACAAGTTCGTTTTTCGCCAAGTGATTAATAGCGTCAAAGTTAAGATGAGATAACCGTCGATGCCATAACCAAGACTTAGTCTTCGATGCTTTGGAGAGAAGACATACGGGAGAAGCGGCCATCATTTCTTATAGAGACAAAGTATACAAATTATTCCCTCGAGTACCTTTCAATAAATCAACCCCTTCCAAATTACGAATGAAGCAGGTATGCTCTTGAAAAGCAACTTCTAGGTTTGCATCACAAAATTGTCCCACAGAAAATAAGTTGTGACCAAGACCTTCCACGTAATACACTCTTGAAATTATAACATTCCCAATATGATATTCACCATAACCCATTATCTTTGCAATATGATCATTACCAAATCGAACCGTACCAAGAAACTTGCTGACGAAATTTCTGAGCTGAGAGCGATCTCCGGTCATATGCTTGGAGCAACCAGAGTCCAAATACCAGAGAACAATTTGGACCACCTGTTTTCAATAACAACAGTAGACAATGCATTGGAAACTACTGGTTCTGGAGTGTTAGCAGATACAGATATAGAATTATCAGAATTGCTAACATTTTTGAGACCCTTAGATTTCCTGCGTCTTCTAATGTGAGTTTTAGCACTAACAGTTTTTACTGTTCCAACTTTCTTATGTTTTGGATTATTCGCGGGCACTACAGTGGGAGTAGACCTATTTAAAGGGCACTTGGTTCCTACAGTAGTGTCAGTGTTCCTAATTAAAGGACACGCGTGTGTTTTGGTAGCCTTGGTACTCCTAGTTAAAGGGCACGCTTTCTTCACTTCAGTGGGAGTAATCCTAGTTAAAGGGCACATATTTCCTACTATAGTGAAAGTTCTACCAGTGGGACGCCACATCCAGCCAACTTGGGTTAACACTTTCCCAGTCGGTTTCCATTCTAATCCATTTTTTCGGGCATACATCTCATTCACATGGTCAATAAGGCAAGAATCATGACGACCAGAAAACATACATTCATTGCAATTCCAACATTTCAAATTTGAATTCACAGTAGGCTTAGAACGCTGCACAACCGCAGAGCCTTTAGGTTTAGCTACATGATTCTTTTTATTCAAAACAGAAATAACATTCCTAGGATGGGCTTCTACTTTCTTCTTCACTTGACTACTAGATGGGGGCAAGATCCTATCATTCTTCTTGTTTCTATTAAGCTTAGATCTTTGAGCCTTAGTAGTGGTGCTTACTCCTGTAGAAGGCAACACGGGAATATTAGAAGCTGGTTTTGATTCCGCCTTATCTTTAGTGACCAATGTTTGAGAAGGTTTAGTCCTAGGGCCCTTGTTAAGTGGTGTGACGGCTATTAGGTTCCTTTTGATTGCACTAGAGGACGAAGCTGAGATAGTGGTTGCGTTATCCACAACATTCTTACCTTTTAGAGTACAAAGTGTTTCCTTTAACTCAGCCAAGACCAGATTTTTATCACAAATTTGTTCCCTCAAATCAGATATTTCCACCGACTTTCGATTCAATTGTTCAATCAATGATTGATTCTGTGCAGTGGTATCAACACATGCGGGCTGTACTGAATCGAAGAGTCGTGTATTTTTCTGTTTTAAGTTATCAACTTTGGACAAAATCTTGGAAACTCGATTATCTAGATCAAGTCTAAAATTCTCAGCGGCCTCAAGTACGTTCACACAGTTAAGCTCCTTAGATTTCTCTATTTCTATCGGCAAAGAGTTAGCAACTTTGTCACTTGGCTGACGCTGTTTTGATTGTAAATTCAATCGAAAATTCTTTTCAAAATTTGCATCATCGATATTAACACCTTCGAATGACGTTTCAAAGATTTCTTGAATAAATTGTTTCTTGCATTCAAGCGAAATACAATGTGTTTGAATCTCATCAAAACATTTTGAAAGCGAAGAATATGAATCTTGAAGCTTTAAAAATCCAACGTCAGATTCGTGACAAGTACTATCTACCACATTATCCACAGATTCAACATTATGCACAGTAGAATCATTATCAACTAATTTATTCACACAGACGGAAACTATATCATGAGACATCACTTGCTTCAGAAGCTGATCATTTTGGCGTGAAACTCGTTCTATTTCAAGTAAACTGTTTTCATAAGCATCATCCATTTCATTGAAAACACGTTTAACTTCTTCTATTTCCAAATACAGATCTTGATCAAGATTACTAAGACAAGCTTTAACATTCTTTACAAACGGAATAATTTCGTCTCGAAACGCAGCACTAGTGTGCTCAAAGTTCCATTCACCTTCCGTTATGGCCGAAGCCGTCGTACGTTCCAAAATGACCTTGTCAAAATCGGCTAAGTGTTGGTGTACCACATTTAAGTTAACGGACGGCTTACTTAGCGGTGGAATTAACTTCGTTAAATCCTTTTTGACAAGTGTAGGAGACATACTAGGAGGGTTTTCATTTGACAAACTTTGGGGCACAAGAACTGTCAATTCAGCTAATTCCTTTTGTAAACGAATGCGGGTCTTTTTAGAAAATTGATCTTTGTTATGTTGATCATAATCAATTGTATAGAATTTTGAAAGCATTTTAGAATGAGTTTCATCAGCAAGTGACTGTGTCGCGTCAGAACTACGAACAAAAGGTGCTTCTTTGGATTTGCCAATTATTGTCATATCATAAAGACCGGGAATATATTCCTGAGCTTGTTTTGCATAACCGGGATTAGGTGGTAAATCTTGAAGACACTTAAGTTCGAATTCTTGAAATGATTTAGCTAAAAGATGAACCTTTTCTGTGGAAGCGTATTGTTTTAAAAGCTGTTGTTCTTTGAATTTAATAAGTTTGGTAGCATTAATTTCCGATTCAACCTTTTTAGACTCGAGAATTTCGAAATCCATTTTAAGTTTCTGAAAATCATTGACAACCGACTCTTTTTCTTTTAATTCATTGGAAAGATTAGCTTTTAATGATTCTATTTCTTTCAAGTGTTCAATCTTTTCAAAACGAAATTGGTCAAATTCAGAACATGTTATTTTCTCTTCTTGAGGGACCATTTCAAAAGTTTTGACCTTTTCTTTATGCAACGCAAGCTCAGCAGTTAGGGTGGAATTGGTATCTACGGATTGTCTGAGGGCCATATGCATTTGATCTATAATATGTTTAGGCACCATTACCAAATCATGTTGAGTATAAGATTCCATACCCGTCGTATCATTTGGTTGATGTTCACTCAAATGTATAGAATTGGGTACCACATCATTTGAGTTACTAGTTCCCGAATGCTGTTCGAGGTTGTCATTTTCATGCCCAACTTGATGTTGGTTATCATCAATATTATTAGATGTGGTTGGTACCTCACTGATGACATCAGAACCGTAGTGAGAGAGATTAGCAACGAGAGCAGCTTGGGCAGAGTGAATGTCATCACAATCAGAATCATATGCGTCAAGGTCATCTGCTTGATAAGCTGCATTAGAAGTAGAAACGACTGCAATGCCTTCAGTATCTGCTGCCCCTGGGTCTGCAAGAAATGCTAACTCCTCTGAATCCAAGATCTTCCCCTTAGACTGAGCATCAACCAAATACATCTTCTCACGAAACCATGCATCATACCTCCTCCTTTTCGACTGAGTGCATTCCCTAGCCATATGACCTTGTCCTCGGCAATTGTAGCAAGTCACAACCTTTTTAGGACCACTAGGACTTCCATTTCCATTAGCTTGAGAATTCACAGCTTGATTGTTCCCAGTCCTTGTAGGAGGTCCATATGAATTTTGCCTTCCCTGAATAGGTTGCACCGTCACTTGACCATCTTGAACAGTGGCTTGTTGTCGAGGATGTGAAGAGGTGCGGAGCTGATTGTTTGTTGGTGGAAATCCTCTAGTAGCAACAAGTTTTGACAAGTAAGCAGTGAGATGGTTTAAAACATCAGCTGGCGTATCATTTGGAGTAAAGACCGGTGCTTGGATTGGTGGAAGTTCATTAGAGTAAAAAGCCTGTGCTGGTTGTGCTTCTATTGGAAAATATCCTTGCTGAGGAGTATAGCCCATTGGAGAAGTGTTGGCTTGTGATGGTGATGTCTGATATTGTGGTTGTTGTGGAAAAGATTGTAGATGAACACTTTGTTGATATTCTTGCTGTGGCATCATTGGTGGTTGATAGGATGGTTGCTGATAGATGTGTGGTGGTGGCTGCTGCAAGTATGATGGTTGTTGATAAGTATAAGCCATGTTTTGTTGAGAAGCATACATTGCAAGTGGATCATGAACTTGAGGTGTAGACAACCGAGCCTCGATCACATGGCATTCATGTTGTTGAAGAAAAGCTTGAAGTTGATCCACATTGGTGTTATGCAAGTCCTTAGCCAATTTAACATCCGTCACGTATTTTTTCCATTCTGGAGGAAGAGTGTTCAAATACTTGGTGTTCAATTGAAAGGTAGGAATCGCCATGCCATAAATATTTAGCTCATTCAACGATAGGGTAAATCTCAGATAGTAATCATTGAGAGTCTCCCCTGGCACATAGGCAAACTTATCAAAAGTATCATAAAGCTTACACTCTCGTTCTTGTTTAGTTAACGAGGTGCCTTGCATGAGAACCCGAATTCTATCCCATAACTCTTTGGCAACTTTATGTTTGCTGACGAGTTTGTAGACATCTGGAGGAAGGGCTTGGAGAATGATGTTTGTAGCATACTTATCACATTTATCTTGAATCTTCATATCTCCAGTCAACTCACCCGTTGTGCGAGGACGAGTAGTCGTACCTTCCGTCACTGTACCATAATCTAATGGTCCATTGAGCACCGATGCCCAAATTAGATGTCCATTCTCCTTGTTCAACATATAAAGTTCCATTCGGGAAGCCCATTCCTCATACATAGTCTTCACCAACATTGGTGGACGATTATCCGTACCCGAGAGGATGGACTTATCCGTAAGAGATGTGTACTCCATTTCAATAAGTTAAGATTTACAAACTTTGATCGATCAATGAAAGAAAGTAAATGTGTTTGTTGTTGTGAGTTGAAGTCGAGAAACAATGTTAAAATCCCCTAAAATATGTTCTCAATAAACCAAAAATTCCAAGTCATTACACACGATCGGAATGAGTTATCGGAAAACCTAATCGGAATACTTAATCTGAATACCAATCTGAATACCAATCGGAATACCAATCTGAATACCAATCGGAATGCTGTGATCGGAATACCAATCTGAATACCAATCGGAATGCTGTGATCGGAATACCAATCTGAATACCAATCGGAATGCTGTGATCAGAATACCAAATCTGAATACCAATCTGAATACCAATCGGAATACCAATCTGAATACCAATCGGAATGCTGTGATCAAAATACCTAAGCCCTATTCCGATTACACTGATCGGAATGTACTATAAACCCCTTTCCGATGACCAGATCGGAATAATTTCCACTTTTCTCGGACAAAACTCAACCAATTCGTGATTTTAAGCCAAAAAATGATCAAAACACCCAAAATTTTTGTGTTTTTAGCCAAAGTAACTATACCAAATCCCTACCACAACTATGTAGAAGATTTGTATCAAGAAAAAACCATCAAAAACACAAAAAAAAATTTTTGGACGTGTGAAAATGGATCAAAAATGGCGTATGAATCAAGAACACAAACACATGAACAATACAATCATCCTATGGCTCTTGATACCATTTGTAGGATTGTAAATCTTGCTTATGTTTCTAGAGAGAGAAAGAGATAGAGAGATGGTTGATTTCACACAAAGCTAGAGAGAGAAAGAAATGTTTACTATGTGAAAAATATGAAACCACACCACCCTCTACACCAAAGGAGAGGGTTTATATACCCAAGCCCTTGTCATGGGCTTGGGCTTACATTTTGGGCCGGCCTACACATGTTGTAGGCTAGGCTTGATGTTGTTTGATAAACAAATAAAGTTAACTAAACTACGAGCTATTACATGAACTATCGTTGGAGTGACCGATCCTTCTTAATACGTAAAACGTATTTCCAACAGTTTTTGTTGTTTTGGATTGATATTTATCATAGGTAAATAATTAGTGGTTAAATTGGTTCAAGTTTTGATTAAAATCTTGGTGGATTTTGGGTTAAATTCGTGTGTTAAACATTCCCCTGTTCTTCACGTTTTCAAACTTGCCCAGATTCCGAATCATCATCATATTCCGGATCTAGGGTTTTGTGATTATATTCCGGATCAAGCTCTTTGGTTCGGAATATCAAATATTCCGGATCAACTCTTTTATTCCGGATCAACTCTTATATTCCGGATCAAGTTTTATTCCGAGTAAACTAATTATTCCGAATCAAGCTTCTTACCAGTTTTATTCCGGATAGAATTTTATTCCAGATCACCTAACATTCCGGATCAACCATATTTATTCCGGATAGAATTTTATTCCGGATCACCAATTTTATTCCGGATCACCTAACATTCCGGATCAACCATATTTATTCCAAGTCAAGCTATCATTCCGCATCAAGCAAATATTCCGGGTCAACGATTATTCCGAATGAATGTAGTGTTAATTATTCCGAATGAAGCAGCTTTTTAGGTTATTCCGCATGAGTTGATTTATTCCGAATGAGCCAAATATTCCAAATATTCCGGATCAAGCAATCATTCCGCATCAACTGTTTTTCAAAGTTTAGGTACTTTACTGTTTAATTTTAATTCTAGTTTTATTTTCAGTAATTGCTTTTAGTTTAATTTTATTACTTCTCGCATTTATCGTTTTAGTAGATATAGACCAAAGCTCCCCCTTTTTAGTTACCAAGTACAACAATTCCACTTTGAACCGTGATCGATTCGAGAAGATACCGAGAACGAAACAACGACAAATATAATTGGGTATGAGCAACACAAACAAAGATCTTGCAAGCAACATTTTTAATCCACTAAAAGAATAGTTATTAGTTAGATTCTCATGAATCTAATCTTGTGGATAACACATAAATATGTAAAGTACATGAAATGATATTATACGAAATAACCGAAAAATAATGGTATTAGCAATCTCTGATGTAAAACCCGTAAAAATAAGGTCATAATTTAATTCTATTTTCAATTATTTTGAAGTATTTTATAACGTTAAATATTATTATGTTTAACGGTTTAAGTTGAAACCGATATTAAATATTATATTTTAATATTTTGACGAGGAACGAGGACTACTAGTTATCGCGATACCGACGGATGCCAAAAATTTTATAATACTTTGTTATCGATAGTTTTGATATTTAATACTTTCGACGATATCGTTTCAATTACGTATCGAGTCGTTATATTATTATTTTTCGTGTGCGTTTAAACTTTTAAAAAGTACAATCTAACATTTTCAGGTAGTGAAATATTTTCTCGTATAATATTTTGAAACTTATTTTTGTGTTGGTTGACGAACTCACAATTTACGGATTTAAATTTGGGCTTACGTGCATAATTTAACGTTCCTTACGACTAAACCGGAAACCTTAGGATTACGTATTTATGTTTTTGAACTCCATTTTTGATGAGACAAATTTTATTGGATTCGTTTTGTGTCGTTGATTCATAATTTATAAAAACGTTTTTCATAAAACGACCCGAGGGCACGCAAATCGAGAAAACTAGAATCGAGGAATACCCGTAAATTAGTGAGGTGGGAAAAAATACATTATCCCACCCCACTAGCTAACATGGGATGGCACACATGACACCACATCTAAGGATGTGGCATCATGTTAACTAACTAGCTACAAGTGTAAGCATTAGCTTAACACTTAAGCTTACACTTTCCACTTCCTAGTCAAAACCATTAGCTACTACACACACCACCATTTCCATACATGCAAACAACCTCAAATCCTCTCAACCACATCACCCCTTGCCATCCACTTTCAAGCTACAAACACCCCTTTTGATTTTTTCTAGCCATGAAATACATGTTAACTAGCTCTATCATGGAGTTATCTTGAAGCCTTGATCATTTGGTGGTCATATTAACAACATTGGAGGTGATTTGCTTGTGTCCTAGGGCTGATTTCTCAACTATTGTTCTTGGTGTTTGATGATCTTGGAGTTACTTTTGGTGTTCATCAAGTTCTTGTCTTCCAAAAACAAGAAATACAATTGGTTGGTAAAGAAGATCATCCTCTCCATTTTCTCTTGTTATTTTTGTAAAAAACAAATGTATTTTATTTATTTTTGTATATGTATATGATGTATATATGATGATAAAAATATTGTGTGGGGATCAAGTGTTGATAAATATGCTTAAAAATGTTAATAACTATGAGAAATAAGGCTAAAATCATGCTTATTTAGTTGGCTATATAAAAACAGTATATAACTAAAACTTGAACTGATAAAATTGCATGGTATGATCCATTTACAGTAAGTACAAGATTTTATACACATGTGAGAGTTGGCCATGCAATGGAATCAATATAATGAGTGAGATATGATCAAAACAAGTTGGGTGTTCTAATCTGAATAAGTAGTTTTGTAGGGACTGTTAAGGCAAGATTAACTTAAAATGAGCAGTAGCTATAACTAAGTTAAATGTAGCACATAATATGAAGATCATTCCACCAAAAAATGAGCTTCTAATTCATTATAGAACTCTAGATATGATAAAAATGGTGAACATGAAGATAAAAATCAGATTTTGAGAATTAATGTTAATTATTATTATATAAGCACTCAAATTTTATTGTATAAAATGTAAAATAAAAACCCACTAACTTATGAAACTTATTTATATAAATATGTAAAAGGTTAATTAAATGGATAAATTATATAAATGGTTATAGAATAATACTTATAAGTAATAAAAACTATAAACTTGATTTTTACGACTTTTTCGGCTATCACCGTAAAATTAACGTTTTTCGCCAAATAAAACTTAGACGATCAAACCCGTCTAATGTAAAGTTTTTAAAAGTCATATACTGATATATAAGTAACTAATACAAGTACAAACCGATAAAACCCAAACTATAGGACATACGGACATTAGCGAGCTAACTAAGCATATTGGACTAATAATTGGACTAAATAAGTTAAACACTTATAAAAAGGACTTATTGGGCTTAACCCATTTGGGCCCAACATGGAAAGTATAGATACTGATAATATAGGTATAAAATAGATTAAAACAAGTTAAATAACTTATACTAAGCTTATTGGACTTAAAATAGGTAAGTAGGTAAAACTAGTAAACTAGTAAAAAGTTACCAAAACGTAAACACTAAAATAAGTAAACAAGGATATATAAACCCACTTGATCATCATCATATGTACAAAATCATCATATGTATATTGTTATTTTGATAAAATTCATTGGACAAGAGTCTAAGACCGATTATTATTTATATAGGTTTCCATGACCGAAGCACGCCCGTAGCCGATAATCCGCCTTTCATTATCAACGTGAGTCTATAGCCTCGCTTTATACTAGTTATTAAATGATTTTAAACCCGCGAGGGGGAATACATGTTTTTATAAACTTAGAACACAAGATTTTTATGGTATGCTTTGTCCCTCTATGAATGGACCCGTGGTTGCCTTTAAATTGCATTAAGTGATTGCCTTTGTTAAAACCTCAATTATGGACCGTTAGTTAACCTATGATGGGTTAACCGCTAGTACAATTAATAGATCTATGGGGGAAGCCGCCCCGGTTCAGTTTTTGTGGACTTGTCATAGAAGCTTAGGCCCTACCTCCACACTGTTTGAGCATATTGTATTGAGAAGTCAGGTATACGGCAATGTACCAATAATCTGGAGGTAACCGACAATTAATAAATCTCTCGTCTTATTAGACTGATATGGGAGTGTCTAAGGGCTCGGTTCCATGAGCTTATTGCAATTTATGCTATATACAATTATCATTGTTGATGCAAATTATTATTTGATGCTTATAAGCATGCCACAAACTTATAATCTTTGCTTGTGTTCAAATTGATTTCATAAACCTTTAGATTCACTCGGCATTTTTGCTGATTGTTTTACTCACATGTATTTTAGGTAATCAAGAAGTGGAAGCTTGGAGGTCACGGGGAATGAAGTTGTGCACTGCTTTTGTTGTTCAAACTCTTTGATTTATTTATCGTTCCATTTTTTTAAAACAAACCAATATGTTGTTTTAACTTATCTTTTGGTAACAATTACTTGGGACTACGCTACTCTGACAAATGTTTTAGGAACGATAAATCTAAAACGTCTCTTTTCGAGTCGTTCTTTATAAATTATGTGTTGTTGTATCATTGTTTAGCACCCAAAGATGTATTCCGCTGCGTGTAAATTTGGGGGTGTTAAATCTGAGCAATGATGCGCGAGACATATTGAAACATAGTACATGAACAATTAATAATTATGAACGTAAAACGTGGAGATATGGTGAATTTAATATGTGAATCCTATGATGGACATGATACGTGCAACATATCGTGAATGTGATATGAAAAACGTAGGGCAAAAATGATAAATGAAATATATCGTGAACGTGCTATAACTGAGGAGGTAACGCCAAACAATATGAGATGAGACGTGAAATGTGACGTGAAACGTCTGTCTGAGGATGGAAAGTTATACTAACTTGAGTCGGGTCTCCCAAGCTTTCTGCAAATCTTTCCTGAACGAACTGTGAAACATAAGTCGTAAGATAGAATACGATCATGAATGTGAACAATGTCATAAAAGTGAGTGCGAAATGCAAATCGTGAAATGGAATAAGACGTGAACGCGTACATGGTCGTGAACGTGAATATGAGACGGAATTGTGAGCAACAACGTAAATGTGATCGTGAACGTAAACGTGAATGTGAACAAAAATTTCTAGCCGATATGATTGTTGATGGAATACCGTAAAATCGTATGATTTCATGTTGAGATATCTCTATTAACTATAAACTACATAATTATTCCGAATAAGACGAAATTATGTAGACTTGTCAATGATTAACACGACTCATGTAGCGTCATGCTTCCTCTGAGTCCGTGGTAGTCCGGTAACAAAATCCATGGAGATCTTGTCCCACTCCCATTTAGAGATTTCTAATGGTTGAAATAACTACTAGCATGTTGGCGTTCTATCTTAATCTGCTGGTAAGTCAAGCATTTAGATATGAACGTAACTGCATCTTGTTTAATGTCGCTCCACCAAAATATGGTTTGAGATCATGATACATTTGTAGAAATTGGATACATAGAAGTTTAGGAAACTATGAGTGTCAGTAAATTAGACCTTCCTTAGCGTAGGATCCTCTGGAACACATAATTTATTGTAGGATTTTCTCCTTTATGCGTAAGCTTAGTCATGGTAAAATGAGCAGTAGCTATAACTAAGTTAAATGTAGCACATAATATGAAGATCATGCCACCCAAAAATGAGCTTCTAATTCATTATAGAACTCTAGATATGATAAAAATGGTGAACATGAAGATAAAAATCAGATTTTGAGAATTAATGTTTATTATTATTATATAAGCACTCAAATTTTATTGTATAAAATGTAAAATGAAAACCCACTAACTTATGAAACTTATTTATATAAATATGTAAAAGGTTAATTAAATGGATAAATTATATAAATGGTTATAGAATAATACTTATAAGTAATAAAAACTATAAACTTGATTTTTACGACTTTTTCGGCTATCACCGTAAAATTAACGTTTTTCGCCAAATAAAACTTAGACGATCAAACCCGTCTAATGTAAAGTTTTTAAAAGTCATATACTGATATATAAGTAACTAATACAAGTAAAAACTGATAAAACCCGAACTATAGGACATACGGACATTAGCGAGCTAACTAAGCATATTGGACTAATAATTGGACTAAATAAGTTAAACACTTATAAAAAGGACTTATTGGGCTTAACCCATTTGGGCCCAACATGGAAAGTATAGATACTGATAATATAGGTATAAAATGGATTAAAACAAGTTAAAGAACTTATACTAAGCTTATTGGACTTAAAATAGGTAAGTAGGTAAAACTAGTAAACTAGTAAAAAGTTACCAAAACGTAAACACTAAAATAAGTAAACAAGGATATATAAACCCACTTGATCATCATCATATGTACAAAATCATCATATGTATATTGTTATTTTGATAAAAGTCATTGGACAAAAGTCTAAGACCGATTATTATTTATATAGGTTTCCGTGACCGAAGCACGCCCGTAGCCGATAATCCGCCTTTCATTATCAACGTGAGTCTATAGCCTCGCTTTATACTAGTTATTAAATGATTTTAAACCCGCGAGGGAGAATACATGTTTTTATAAACTTAGAACACAAGATTTTTATGGTATGCTTTGTCCCTATATGAATGGACCCGTGGTTGCCTTTAAATTGCATTAAGTGATTGCCTTTGTTAAAACCTCAATTATGGACCGTTAATTAACCTATGATGGGTTAACCGCTAGTACAATTAATAGATCTATGGGGGAAGCCGCCCCGGTTCAGTTTTTGTGGACTTGTCATAGAAGCTTAGGCCCGACCTCCACACTGTTTGAGCATATTGTATTGAGAAGTCAGGTATACGGCAATGTACCAATAATCTGGAGGTAACCGACAATTAATAAATCTCTCGTCTTATTAGACTGATATGGGAGTGTCTAAGGGCTCGGTTCCATGAGCTTATTGCAATTTATGCTATATACAATTATCATTGTTGATGCAAATTATTATTTGATGCTTATAAGCATGCCACAAACTTATAATCTTTGCTTGTGTTCAAATTGATTTCATAAACCTTTAGATTCACTCGGCATTTTTGCTGATTGTTTTACTCACATGTATTTTAGGTAATCAAGAAGTGGAAGCTTGGAGGTCACGGGGAATGAAGTTGTGCACTGCTTTTGTTGTTCAAACTCTTTGATTTATTTATCGTTCCATTTTTTTAAAACAAACCAATATGTTGTTTTAACTTATCTTTTGGTAACAATTACTTGGGACTACGCTACTCTGACAAATGTTTTAGGAACGATAAATCTAAAACGTCTCTTTTCGAGTCGTTCTTTATAAATTATGTGTTGTTGTATCATTGTTTAGCACCCAAAGATGTATTCCGCTGCGTGTAAATTTGGGGGTGTTAAAGATTGGTACCAGAGCCATGAGTTATAGAGAACTAGGTCTTTATTTTAAAAACCTAAACGATAACTGTCGGTTTTATTTTTCAAAGAGTCGGTGCACATGATTTCGCGTGACTTCAGGTTCAAGCTACTTCTGGGATTACAACTTTAGTATACATTATTATGTATGCCTTATTGCTAAGTATTTCTAAATAAATACTATAATCCTTTATCGATATATACTTATGTCGTTAAACTTTTCGATAAAAGTTTATCATTTATTAATGATTAACTTAAATAAATACAATGAATTTTCAAGATCTTTCTTTATATATTTTTGAAGTATTTAAATTGCTTTTATTGCAAAATTTTTATATTATGACCTTACATAACTTCATCTGCGCGCGTTACTTTTATTGCTTAACCCTTTGAGATATCTATATAGATATCCAAATCGTGTTCCGACTGTTTGTGTTTGGACGTCTTGAAACGTAATTTCTAGACCATTGTGTAGCTCAATGTGTCCTTGGAATAGACTAACCGCTATTTATTGACATTTATATGTATCGACTCCGAAGTGTATTGTTCACTTATATCTCGGTAACGTCATCGTCATTTTATAAATCATCGTCTAGATTATGGCGCTAGATTGGAATACGATTTTACTTCTATAAAATTGTATCATTTGTTTTTCATTAACCTTCTTGCTCTCGGAACGCAACCTATGAATGTTCCATTCTTTTCTTTTTATGTTTTGTGTTTTTGGACAATCGTGGCACCAAGGAGATTTGCCTACATTGCATTTTGAAATCTAAATTACGAACGTCTTTCACCGTTTTGCTTCCTAAATTTCGTGTTGAATACCTTGAAGCATTTTCTGTCATTCATCATGCTATATAATATTTGATGCTCATTACGAGATTTATTTATTTTTATTTTTTTTTCTTTTTTTGTTGTTGTAAAATCCACAAGACATGTGTGTATATATGTATATATTTTGAGCCGTTAAGAAGTGTCGAAAAATACACTTTATGCAGAAAATGTAGGGGCAGTATAAACAGGTCAAAACTTAAAAGTAAAACCTGCGTTTTTAAAATAAAATAGTCAAACCTGCACAGAACTTGCAGGGGTATTTTGGTCATTTTACATTGCTTTTCAGGTCTCGGGTAAAACTAGAAAGTCGTCTTAAACGTCGTTTTGCATCAAAATGCTTTAGACTCCGAGTCTTGGAGATGTCGTTTATCGGGTCAATTAATCGGCTCATATTTAAAAGTTAAATCTGATAGAAAATTCAGAACATGAGTTTTAAATGTTTCTAAGCTGTTTTGATTTCATTTGAGATCGTAAAATTTTAACAAATATTATTTTACAACTAACGAATACTAGTTGCATGTGAAAATATTTAAAAATAGAAACAATACAGGATTAGCAATTACCGGATTAATGATGTAATTTAAAAACGAATAACATGCTTTCCTAAAAGCATGTTGTGTCGAGTATCTTACAAAGAATACACATGTGGATTGTTTTATTCTTTTCATATATATGACTCATTTGTCATTCTATGTTATTTTATTTTCGTTTTCTTCTAACCTTCCACTGATTTGAGTTGAGTTTTGAAGTTTTGCCCTCACATTCTTCGTTGACATTCTTATCGCGTATCTCATGACGTTTTCGTCTAAACCTTATAACCCTTTGAAAACTTAACAACTTGTAACCATTTCATTGGTTGTTTTATAAGCTACTATTTGCCACTTTTTGCAAAACTTTGACTAATTTATACGTTGTCATAATGTCATATTATAAATAAATCTGATATTGTTTTACGATTATTTTCACCAATTGTTTTTACTTTGGTCTTATAAAATACTTTTCGTAACATTAAAAGTTGCTTATTGAGTATCTCACAAATTACTTGTATCCTATAAATTTATAAACTATTTTTAAATTCCATTTTACAAATGGCATAGTTTATATAAACATAAGAAACGTAATACTTTTCGACAAAATGAAGCACTGCATTGCTAGCCCTAAATTATACATGGCCTGATCACCTATGTCTAATTTAGAAGGAGCCATGCTAGGCTGAATAGTAGTCACCTTAAAAATCTTGATAATAATCAACTTTTTACTTGTATTTATGATAAAGATAAATAAAATGAAATAAAGTGAAAAGAAGTTTTAAAAACCTTTATATTTTATGCAAGTAGCGCAATTTCTATGCATCCGCATATGTTTTCTTACCTTTCGTTAAACGAATTACGTGATTTTAAGTACGTTTTTACTCGATGATTGTTTTTCCACTTGTTACTTCATTTTGTCTTATAACTGATTTCTTTTGACCGTTCGTCTAATTACTGACTGTTGATAAATGACTTGAAAGTCTCAATGTTTTATCCTTCCTTCTCGTCCAATCTTCTTTTATGCGACTGGGTAGATCTTTAGAATGTCTCCGCACGTGAATAATGAATTATCACTAGAGTGATTTCCGTCTATCCGAGATGACGTCCGTCACTCTCGTTTGTCTCGAAATCCACTCTTGTGAACCGTGCTTTGACTTCTCTCTTTAAACACTAACATCGTTCATTTGATTTGTTTTAATTACAAGTGATTATTAGGAATTTTATTTATTAAAATTTTTGTATGGATCTTCTTTCCGATCATGTATCGACCACCGCTAAGTTAACGAGCTGATATTGGTGAACCATCAACCGCACTAACAAAATTGACAACTTGTTTAATCTATTATTTCTTATCATCTTACCATCAACACCTTTATTTTATTATTCTCTTTAAGAATTCATACGACATCTGCTTCGTCCTCTTTTGTACCGCTGATTTCGTAGTAATTGTTGACCATTATTTCCATTCGTATTCGTTTGTTATCCTGTCACATTTTGAAACCCGAATATATCCCATATTTATTTTGAAATAATAAACACCTTTATGTATTTCTACAAAGTATTATAAAATTTTTATGGAACTTTTATACATTTTCCAATGATTTTCAATTATCGAAATAACCATTACAAGAAAAAGGTCAAATTTATACATCATATTTTGTATAACTAAAACTAATGTTAAAAATAAAATTATGTTCTACCTTTAGAACTAATTGACTTATCATACTTTATTTTTTTAATGTAATGAAATTACCGGTTTAATTTATATTCCTAACAATGATTTAATTTGGAAATTGTATTTTCTAAATCGTAACCATCAATATGAGTATAATTAATAAATTTACGTCATTCTTTCAAAGTTTCTTAAGACGAGCAAATAAATTTTGAAACTATTTTACTTCTATTTTTGATGTATCATCTTTATCAAGAATGTACCTCAACTGAGTTTTAAGGTAATACCAAATCCGGGACGGATAATTGTGACAAATGTTATTTTAATGATAATGTATAATTCATTCTTCGCTCTCATTTTTCTAGTATTGTGAATAATTATGTTTTACGGTTACGTGAGTCGAGATCCCTCGTCGATCGTTAATCTTAAATCATTTTACCACATCTTGTTCGTTTATGCGTTTATTGAAGTCATTTTTATCTCGTTCTGTTCCTCGTATTGAAGATCACTATTTTATTCTGAGTTTAAAATGAATCTCGGGAAGCAGTGTATAAGAAGAAACGATAAGTGTCACCAGGATTTATGCGTGTACTTGTGGAATGATGGAGGACCGAATCTCTTAATGAATGGAGTTAATAAATTCGTTACAACCTCGAGGAGTATGTTGAAGCCGACACCGCAAGTGGAATGACTCTGGAGATCAAGTGGTTATTATCAAGGGTTCGTTCAAGGTTTTCTCGATGATTAACGATGGAAATCTATACTTGATGTTATTGTTCGACCTTTTATTTTTATGTACTTATGTGGTATGTGATCTAGTCAAATGATCGTAAGTTGTGAGAACATGAGACGGCATCATCCGATGACGTCCGATCATGTAGAACACATATTATGTAATATCTTTATGACTTTCAACGACGATGTTTATTGAGACTTTAATGCGCGTTGGCGAAAGTGAGGCGAGTTGAGCGCCGGGACGTCTCTCCCTTAAGGTGGTGAGGATGTAAACCCCGTAAAAATAAGGTCATAATTTAATTATATTTTCAATTATTTTGAAGTATTTTATAACGTTAAATATTATTATGTTTAACGGTTTAAGTTGAAACCGATATTAAATATTATATTTTAATATTTTGACGAGCAACGAGGACTACTAGTTATCGCGATACCGACGGATGCCAAAAATTTTATAATACTTTGTTATCGATAGTTTCGATATTTAATACTTTCGACGATATCGTTTCAATTACGTATCGAGTCGTTATATTATTATTTTTCGTGTGCGTTTAAACTTTTAAAAAGTACAATCTAACATTTTCAGGTAGTGAAATATTTTCTCGTATAATATTTTGAAACTTATTTTTGTGTTGGTTGACGAACTCACAATTTACGGATTTAAATTTGGGCTGACGTGCATAATTTAGCGTCCCTTACGACTAAACCGGAAACCTTAGGATTACGTATTTATGTTTTTGAACTCCGTTTTGATGAGACAATTTTTATTGGATTCGATTTGTGTCGTTGATTCATAATTTATAAAAACGTTTTTCGTAAAACGACCCGAGGGCACGCAAATCAAGAAAACTAGAATCGAGGAATACCCGTAAATTAGTGAGGTGGGAAAAAATACATTATCCCACCCCACTAGCTAACATGGGATGGCACACATGACACCACATCTAAGGATGTGGCATCATGTTAACTAACTAGCTACAAGTGTAAGCATTAGCTTAACACTTAAGCTTACACTTTCCACTTCCTAGTCAAAACCATTAGCTACTACACACACCACCATTTCCATACATGCAAACAACCTCAAATCCTCTCAACCACATCACCCCTTTCCATCCACTTTCAAGCTACAAACACCCCTTTTGATCTTTTCTAGCCATGAAATACATGTTAACTAGCTCTATCATGGAGTTATCTTGAAGCCTTGATCATTTGGTGGCCATATTAACAACATTGGAGGTGATTTGCTTGTGTCCTAGGGCTGATTTCTCAACTATTGTTCTTGGTGTTTGATGATCTTGGAGTTACTTTTGGTGTTCATCAAGTTCTTGTCTTCCAAAAACAAGAAATACACTTGGTTGATAAAGAAGATCATCCTCTCCATTTTCTCTTGTTATTTTTGTAAAGAACAAATGTATTTTATTTATTTTTGTATATGTATATGATGTATATATGATGATAAAAATGTTGTGTGGGGATCAAGTGTTGATAAATATGCTTAAAAATGTTAATAACCATGAGAAATAAGGCTAAAATCATGCTTATTTAGTTGGCTGTATAAAAACAGTATATAACTAAAACTTGAACTGATAAAATTGCATGGTATGATCCATTTACAGTAAGTACAAGATTTTATACACATGTGAGAGTTGGCCATGCAATGGAATCAATATAATGAGTGAGATATGATCAAAACAAGTTGGGTGTTCTAATCTGAATAAGCAGTTTTGTAGGGACTGTTAAGGCAAGATAAGCTTAAAATGAGCAGTAGCTATAACTAAGTTAAATGTAGCACATAATATGAAGATCATGCCACCCAAAAATGAGCTTCTAATTCATTATAGAACTCTAGATATGATAAAAATGGTGAACATGAAGATAAAAATCAGATTTTGAGAATTAATGTTTATTATTATTATATAAGCACTCAAATTTTATTGTATAAAATGTAAAATAAAAACCCACTAACTTATGAAACTTATTTATATAAATATGTAAAAGGTTAATTAAATGGATAAATTATATAAATTGTTATAGAATAATACTTATAAGTAATAAAAACTATAAACTTGATTTTTACGACTTTTTCGGCTATCACCGTAAAATTAACGTTTTTCGCCAAATAAAAATTAGACGATCAAACCCGTCTAATGTAAAGTTTTTAAAAGTCATATACTGATATATAAGTAACTAATACAAGTAAAAACCGATAAAACCCGAACTATAGGACATACGGACATTAGCGAGCTAACTAAGTATATTGGACTAATAATTGGACTAAATAAGTTAAACACTTATAAAAAGGACTTATTGGGCTTAACCCATTTGGGCCCAACATGGAAAGTATAGATACTGATAATATAGGTATAAAATAGATTAAAACAAGTTAAAGAACTTATACTAAGCTTATTGGACTTAAAATAGGTAAGTAGGTAAAACTAGTAAACTAGTAAAAAGTTACCAAAACGTAAACACTAAAATAAGTAAACAAGGATATATAAACCCACTTGATCATCATCATATGTACAAAATCATCATATGTATATTGTTATTTTGATAAAAGTCATTGGACAAGAGTCTAAGACCGATTATTATTTATATAGGTTTCCGTGACCGAAGCACGCCCGTAGCCGATAATCCGCCTTTCATTATCAACGTGAGTCTATAGCCTCGCTTTATACTAGTTATTAAATGATTTTAAACCCGCGAGGGGGAATACATGTTTTTATAAACTTAGAACACAAGATTTTTATGGTATGCTTTGTCCCTCTATGAATGGACCTGTGGTTGCCTTTAAATTGCATTAAGTGATTGCCTTTATTAAAACCTCAATTATGGACCGTTAATTAACCTATGATGGGTTAACCGCTAGTATAATTAATAGATCTATGGGGGAAGCCGCCCCGGTTCAGTTTTTGTGGACTTGTCATAGAATCTTAGGCCCTACCTCCACACTGTTTGAGCATATTGTATTGAGAAGTCAGGTATACGGCAATGTACCAATAATCTGGAGGTAACCGACAATTAATAAATCTCTCGTCTTATTAGACTGATATGGGAGTGTCTAAGGGCTCGGTTCCATGAGCTTATTGCAATTTATGCTATATACAATTATCATTGTTGATGCAAATTATTATTTGATGCTTATAAGCATGCCACAAACTTATAATCTTTGCTTGTGTTCAAATTGATTTCATAAACCTTTAGATTCACTCGGCATTTTTGCTGATTTTTTTACTCACATGTATTTTAGGTAATCAAGAAGTGGAAGCTTGGAGGTCACGGGGAATGAAGTTGTGCACTGCTTTTGTTGTTCAAACTCTTTGATTTATTTATCGTTCCATTTTTTTAAAACAAACCAATATGTTGTTTTAACTTATCTTTTGGTAACAATTACTTGGGACTACGCTACTCTGACAAACGTTTTAGGAACGATAAATATAAAACTCTCTTTTCGAGTCGTTCTTTATAAATTATGTGTTGTTGTATCATTGTTTAGCACCCAAAGATGTATTCCGCTGCGTGTAAATTTGGGGGTGTTAAATCTGAGCAATGATGCGCGAGACATATTGAAACATAGTACGTGAACAATTAATAATTATGAACGTAAAACGTGGAGATATGGTGAATTTAATATGTGAATCCTATGATGGACATGATACGTGCAACATATCGTGAATGTGATATGAAAAACGTAGGGCAAAAATGATAAATGAAATATATCGTGAACGTGCTATAACTGAGGAGGTAACGCCAAACAATATGAGATGAGACGTGAAATGTGACGTGAAACGTCTGTCTGAGGATGGAAAGTTATACTAACTTGAGTCGGGTCTCCCAAGCTTTCTGCAAATCTTTCCTGAACGAACTGTGAAACATAAGTCGTAAGATAGAATACGATCATGAATGTGAACAATGTCATAAAAGTGAGTGCGAAATGCAAATCGTGAAATGGAATAAGACGTGAACGCGTACATGGTCGTGAACGTGAATATGAGACGGAATTGTGAGCAACAACGTAAATGTGATCGTGAACGTAAACGTGAATGTGAACAAAAATTTCTAGCCGATATGATTGTTGATGGAATACCGTAAAATCGTATGATTTCATGTTGAGATATCTCTATTAACTATAAACTACATAATTCTTCCGAATAAGACGAAATTATGTAGACTTGTCAATGATTAACACGACTCATGTAGCGTCATGCTTCCTCTGAGTCCGTGGTAGTCTGGTAACAAAATCCATGGAGATCTTGTCCCACTCCCATTTAGAGATTTCTAATGGTTGAAATAACTACTAGCATGTTGGCGTTCTATCTTAATCTGCTGGTAAGTCAAGCATTTAGATATGAACGTAACTGCATCTTGTTTAATGTCGCTCCACCAAAATGTGGTTTGAGATCATGATACATTTGTAGAAATTGGATACATAGAAGTTTAGGAAACTATGAGTGTCAGTAAATTAGACCTTCCTTAGCGTAGGATCCTCTGGAACACATAATTTATTGTAGGATTTTCTCCTTTATGCGTAAGCTTAGTCATGGTAAGATTTAACCGTGAGGACAATGCAATTCATCATGTCAATAAAATCAAAACAAAATTCGTATTGGGAAAATTTTAGTGTGAAATTTCTTCTGTCGTATAATTTGTAACATAATGCGAAGATGGTCTTCATGCTCTTCTCTAGACTTAGAGAAGGTCAGAATGTTAACGATGAACAAAATGACGAGCTTGTCCAGAATTCATGTAAATTCGATTTATCAAATACATAATTACAGTTGGGCATTCGTGAGACCAAAAGACGTAAACACGAATTCATACTGACCATAATGTGTGCGAAAAGCAGTCACGGAAATGTCCTTCTCTTTCACTAGCCACTGATGATATCTTGAATCGTAATTTGATCTTGGAAAATGTTTAGAGTCTGGTAGTTGATGGGATAGATCATTTATACTTGGGAGGGAATAACTATTTTTAATGATGATTAATTCGATTTACGGTAATTGATCTATAACTCCATGCTACCGTCCTTCTTCGTTGATAAACAGAACTGGCGCCCCCAAGGCGATACCCTCGGCGCATAAACTTTGTTCCAGCAACCCTTGTGGTTGTTCCGCCAACTCCTTGAGCTCCATGTCAACTTCTCTTCACGAATAGGTGGTATACTTGGTAGTTCTTGTGGAAAGGTATTCCGGGAATTCTGACAAATTGGCTGGTTATGGGTTTAATAACTTCAGAAAAGTTGCTTCATAAATGATAGCTAGAAAATTTTCGTAGCCATGAGATGATAACGCACGTGCTGGTAAAGTAGGAATAACTTGTACAGATTTTCCTGGTAGAAAACCATGATAAAAGGATTCCAGGAGCCTGAACATCGCTGAATATAATATGATATGAATGGCAATCACTCGCGACGTGCTGCTAACCAATCCATAATAAAAATCATACCGTACTCGCATTTGTCCAAGGAAAGTGTGTTAGCAGAAAAGATCTTGTCGCTAAAACGGAATGAAAGCCCTTATATACATGGGTGATACAACGGCGTCTTAAATAATTAAATGAAATATGGGATCAAGAATGGAGATGAAATATCAAAACACTAGGTAAAAGTGGTAGATCTCACTGAATGTGTTTCGTCCGTCTCACACAGAACGAACAATACGTGTCCAAACATGAACAATGCGCCAGAGATGGTACTGAGATTTTTAATGGCCTGATTAGTACATGTCACAGTAGGATGGTATACCCCTTGGAGGGTACCCTGAATTACTGAGTCCTAGTTCAAAAATTATGCGTGAGTCGTGCGTCTTGACTCGTGTTTTGAGAATATATGCGTATGACATGTGTCTTGACTGGTGTCTTGACATGTGTCTTTAGAAAATACATGTGAGACATGTGTCTTAATGGATGTCTTGACATGTGTCTCCATACGTGAAAAGGAATAAAGTTGAAATTTTGGTCAGAATGCCAGAATTGGTGGATCGGTTGGACTGCTGACCCTCTGTATGTCTGGTCACGTTCGTTACCGGAGTTTCTGTCATTTGCAAGGTATAAATTGTCACGGTAGTTGTCACCACCTCCTTGTCTGTCAGTTCCATGACGGTCATTATCATGACGATGATTCATGTAACTATTCAGCTGAGTCGCTGGCTAGTACCGGTTCCCACTCATATGCCTGAACAGACAACTGAATGACGTGTGACGCTTAACTAAAAAGGTAAGGACATGGATTGTGCTGGAAATCGTTTGGTGGTGAAGCATCTTCCTCGTCCGATCGTTTTGATCTAACACCTTTGTCTTCGTCTTGTAGGATCTCCAGGTTGTGAACAGTATCAGCATCGTATAGGATCTCCAAATTATGAGCAGCATCAGCACTTTGAAACACCTCCAAGTTATGAGCAGCATCAGCATCTTGTAGAATATCATCAAGTGGGATACGCCTGATAATAAGTATGAAAACACTTATCCTTTTACCACTTAATTATATTAAAGACGAGACCAAAACATGTATTTTATGTCGTAAAAGTCAGAATTATGCGTGGTTTGTGTTTTTATTGTGTTTTAGGACAAAAATATAAAAAAGGAAGAAAACACGGGCTTTCACGGGCTTTTATCGAAGAAAAAGACAAAAGACGAAGTCAAAAGATCAAAAGTGCAAGAAGAACGGAAGTCAAAGGCCTATTCTGAAGATTTATCAAAGAAAAATTCTAAGGACGGAAGTTTAACAAAGTCGAAGAACCAAGTCTACTAAAAGAAGAAAAATAGAAGACGAGTTCGAGTTATCATTCGACTAATCCCGAGACAAAGTCGAGAAAAAAATGTTATTTAAAAGACGAGAAGACAAGAAGAAAGACAGAGGAAACAACACCTTCCCCTTCCCCTATATATAGTCTCCTAATATGTCATTAGGACTCTAATCTTTAATTTTAGTAGTCTTTAATTTTTTAGTTAGTTTTTAATTTTAGTGTGTGTTTTACTTTTTCTCTCTAGCTTTTCTTTCAAGCTTATCAAACTTTCATCTTAATCTTGTAATTTTGAATCTTAATCTTTAATATA
Organism: Glebionis coronaria; assembly: GCA_025667525.1. Taxonomy (NCBI): domain Eukaryota; kingdom Viridiplantae; phylum Streptophyta; class Magnoliopsida; order Asterales; family Asteraceae; genus Glebionis; species Glebionis coronaria. The sequence continues at coordinate 51,430,767 of CM046880.1, forward strand.
ATCAAGCTTTTTAATAAATTCTCATTCTACCTTTTTTAATCATAATCTATTGTTTTGCTTAATTAATCATGTAGTTGATTTCATCTTGTGGATTGTGTGATTGGTTTGCTTATTGGATTGTGCTTATTGAGTTGGTGTGTTTGAGTTTTTTTAGATTATTGTGCTTATTGCTTAATTTTTATGTTTGGTAGTTTTTAAATAAGTTGATTTTGATAGATTAATATTTTTATAAAAAGTTGATTTTAAATAATTTGATTATTTAGAGTTCTTAAAAGTTTTTAAATTGTGTCTTATTAGCTTTTTCTAAAATTTGATTTGGTTTAAGTTTTGGTAAGTGCTTATTTGATTTTTGCTTATTTTGGCTTAATTCGGATTTTCTAAACCTTTTTATCCCGAACTAGTTGAAAACCCTATTATCCCGACTTACATTCAGTTCACTATATTCCGACTTATGTGCAAGTTCACCTTTTCCCGAACTAAATCAAGTCCTGTAATCCGAATAAGGTTCTAAACACTTATTCCGGATTAGATACTAAGCACTCATTCCGAATTAATTCCAGTATCCACATTCCGGATTACGTACTAAAGGTTCAATCCGAATTACATGAGTGACACGTATTCCGAATTAGATGCGACAAGGGCTTTCTGGATTGTTTAAACGTGTGGATTACGGATTACTTCAAGAACCCGTATTCCGGATTACATCCGGAAGATAGATTCCGGATTAGCAGCTTTGGGTGCATTCCGAATTAAGTATAGAAAAGTGGATTCCGGATGAGGTGTGTGACGCGGATTCTGAATTAGGTCAGGAAAGGTGTATTCCGGATTGACTGGTGAATCACATTCCGGATTGTATCCAGATTGTGGATTCCGACTTGTTTGTTTTTCAGGGATCCCGAATTAGATTAGGATCTTTGATTCCGGATTGTTTGGGTTTATCATTTCCCGACTTATGTTCAGTTTTGGTTTCCCGACTTATTTTCAAACTTAATTTTTCCCGCCAATTTTTACCTAGTTTAAGTTTTAAACATTTTCATTTAGTTTAATTTTCAAGTTATTTTTATCAAGTTTACATTTTTATAAAGCTTTATGTTTCAAATTTACTTTTAAAGTTTTAATTTTCCGTCTTTTGTTTTTAAATCTTAAATTTTTGTTTAACTTTTAAAACATTCATTTTTACTCAACGACATTTACATTTTCAACTATATTCTAAAATAGATAATTACCTTTAGCTATTTTCATCAAGTTCTACTGTGCAGCATTCATTCTGGAAAAGCAATCAAGGTTAGTCATTCTTCTTTATTTTTAATAGCTTTTACGTTTATGTTATTTGTAGACTTAGATAATCAAGCTCCCCCTTTTTAGTGATCAACACCAATAATTCCACCTTAAACCGTGATCAATTCGAACTGAATCGAGTACGAACACACACACACAAATCCCATTGTATCAAATCCATAAATATTAAATGGCGCCGCTGCCGGCTCTTTTCGTAAAGATTAACGGTTTTTAGTGTGAAAAATTGGATTTTGGGATCCGTTCTTTTGGGAACGTTATTTTCAAGCATAAAAATTTCCAAAAATCCTAAAAAATATAAAATTTTCAAAAATCCAAAAAAAAAGATAAAAAACCAAAAATATTGTATTTCATTTTAGTGTATGCGTACTCGATCTTTGTGTTATTCTGAGACCGAGACATGTAGAGACTTAGATATGGACGGTGTGCATAATAATAACAATCCGCCTCACCCCAATTTGAATAATAACAACCATGCTCCTCAACCCGACCTTCGTACGATGGAGGAGCTTTGTCAACCAACTATGAACGGACGTGAAGGACCGATTGCGCCGAATCACGGCTCCTGAATTTTCATTGAAGCATCACATGTTCCAACAAGTTCAAAACGCTTGTCCATTTCGCGGACTACCGAATGATGATGCCAACAAACATCTCGTTAAATTCATAACCGTCACTCAAAGCATGAAATTGCCCGGTTTTTCCATGGATTTTCTTCGCCTTCATCTTTTTCCACACACTTTATCTCACCATGCCGAAAAATGGTTTGATTGTCTTTCCAAAAACTCAATTCATACATAGGACGAAATGACTCAAAAAATTTTGTCGCGCTAATCCATGGTCACTAGTCTTCAAAATCAAATTAGTGGTTTCACTCAAAAACCTGATGAGTCACTTTTTGATGCTTGGGAACGTTATAATGTATTGATCGACCGTTGTCTGAACCATAATATGCTCCCCGTCACTTTGATTGATACTTTCTACAATGGTTTAACTTTTTGTGATCGTGATACGATTAATGTCGCCGCCGGTGGTACTTTCATGAAGAGAAGACCTGAGGAGTGTAGAGAGCTTATAGAGAACATGACCACTCATCACAAAAATTGGGATTCATCCGCATCTTCAAGAAATAACCCGAGGGCCAATGTTTCTTCTATTTCATCAAACCCCGAGATAACCAAACTTACCCGCCAAATAGCGCGAGATGAACAAAAATTTCTTAACCATGGCTACGAACCAATTTTAACAAGTTAAAGCTGTCACACCTTCTTGTGAGATTTGTGTGGGTTCTCATTCATACAGCGATTGTCCTTCTACTCATGACAATCCGGAAAACGTGTATGCGACTAACGGTAACTTTTCCACGGGAGGCTATCAAGCTCGTCCTCAAGGTGACCGAAATTAGCTAAGTTATCGTTCAAACAACTTTCTTTCACCACCCGGTTTTCCTCCTCAAAACCAAACCAACTTCAATCGTAACATTCAAAACCAACCTCGAGCTCCTAATCAATATCAAACCCAAAGAAACCCATATCCACCTCAAGGAAATAATCAAGTTTATCAACAAACCACTTATCAACCACCCCCTTACCAAGTTCCCCATCCCAAACAACCCACGGCATACAGTCAAGAGGTTGAAACGTACATGAGGACTAATGACGCACTGGTGAAGAATCCTCATAGTCAAATTATCAACTTGAAAGGCGACATGGTGAAACAAGGGAATGATCTTCGAGCCGAGCTTAGGAATGACATGTGAAACTCTTTAAGTAGTCAAACGAATGACTTAAGGGATACGATGGCTAGTTTCTTCCTAAGTAGTCAACCCTATGCTTCGGGTTCTCTTCCGAGTAATACCGTTGCTAATCCAAGAGGGGAGATGAAAGCAATCACCACCCGAAGTGGAAAAGGTTATAAGGAACCTGAGATTCCTACACCTCCTCCGGTGATTGTGACAAAGGAAAACGAGCCCCCTTCACCAATTGCTTCCCCTTCTATTTCTACCCCTCTTCCACCCAAGGATGTGAGTGAGAATTCCATTCCAAAGCCTTCGTCACAACCCGATATACCTTACCGTTCAAGGTTAAGGAAAAAGAAGTTGAAGAACAAGGATGATATTAAAGTTTCGAACTTTCTTAAAATGTTTAAACAATTGAATTTCAACATCTCCTTTGCCGAGGCTCTCGCTCACATGCCTAAATATGCTAAAATGTTTAAAGATCTTCTCAGTGATAAGTAAAAACTCCTTGATATTGCTCAAACCCAATGTAACACTCTCAAAATCGGGTCATATTAGCGGAAGGGTCCTTGAGTGTTACTTACATGATACAATCACACAATTATAGAAAACGGTTCAAAATGAGTCATTTTAATAAAACATCCATCCATTCATTCAAAAGATAATAATCCATACACGGTCCCAGATAATTTAAATTTTACAAACTATAATAAATGATAAAAGTTATTTTGAATGGATATATTTTATAAAAGCGGGCCAGAGTCACCAAAATTTAGCAAGCTTCATGAAACCACCTTCCTTGAGTACCTTCTTTATGGACCTGAGATAAAACATGCTATAAAATCAACAAAAATTGTTGAGTGAATCCATAGAGTTTAAATTAAATAAAGAGAACACAAGTAATCTGAATAACCTCCCATGGTTAATAATTCATCGAAAGACAATTATGTTGTACGGACGTAATTATCGGTGTTATTACATAAGCCTCATGACATTGAACCTTAACATATATTATTTCAGCCCAACACACCTAGCCAAGTGCGTATATTTCTCTTATACGTATGCATCCGATGTTTCATTACTAGTGCTTCACTACACCACGCGATAGCTAGTCGCGACCGGACTAGGCGTCACCCCGATAGATCTATCCATAGTATTAGCGTTCTTTCGATTAACAATTCACGATTCAATGGGTCTTTTAAGGTTAAAGCTAACTTATGTAATAACTTTCATCTAAGCATACGATCGGGTCCCTTGTGTTCTATTTAAAATAAACAGGGTTTACCACAACTTCTGGTTGCACCCATTCATGGGTTTACATCAACTCTTGTTGTACCCTTCATTTTCAATAATTACTTTTCAAGTAAATAGACCTTCCACAACTACTAGTTGCACCATTTAATTTGTTTACCGCAACTTATAGTTTTACTCTTTTCTTTTTAGTAAAACAAGCATGTTATCACCTCGCGGGTTTTATAAAATAAATAAATATATAAAAGCGAGTCTATGAACTCACCTTAGCGATAGCGCTATCAAACGAGGATAATGATCAAGATAATAGTGACTGGAGTGAAACGATAGAATAAGATAAGCCGAGAAACCACAAGCTTCTAACACCGGCCTAAAATAAAGGGGCGCGTCTTAGACAATATATAAATGACAACGTAAGAGAATAAACGAGTTTTATTAAAGTTTCCTAGAAATATTGTTTGAACTAGTTTTAAAAAGATTAAAATGAAAAAGGACTAAAAGATTTGTAAAAATCTATCATATATATTTCTATACAACTTTATAACTCGAGGACCAAAATTATAAATATGCAATATAATTGCATGAATTTGACGTGAAGATTTCTATCTTCATTCTTCTTTGCTAATTACTATTGGTTCTCATTCTTGCTATATCATTCCAAATTTGGAGCAAATGGTTTTTCTTTAATTGTATTTCAGTAGAGTAATACAACAAACAACAACTCATAATATTGAGTTGATAACATGTAGTACCTTAGCACCATGCGGTAATACAAGGCTACAAGCTAGTGAATCGAAGTTGCGATGCACGCACGAGTATATAAACCGACTCGAACCACGGCTAATGAGCAAGAAACTCAACCCGAATACGAACGATTAGATAACCAACCCTGAACCATATTGACTTGAATCAAGGTCGTGATATGAACTCGAGCCAGAATACACGAAGTTCTATCCTTGAATGATGAACACCTAGTCACTAACACGAGCATAAACTAACTTGAATGAATAGGAACCGGTCCTATTCATCATTAACGAATCTGTGTATTCAGCGTTCTGCTCTCTATCGATGTAATAAGATGCCATGTCGGGACATACCTCCATTCGGTGTCACCTTCACCAAGATCCTTCGTTAACTTGACCAGTATCATGACTTCTTTCTTTAGGTGGATGGTGGCCATGAGCGTTACTTTGAGACATGCTTCCCATGGTTGTTAAATATTACATGTTCACTATATCAATTGAAACGAAGTTGTCGTAGCCATATATAAACATATAGCCATCCTTATCAAGCTACCAACGCTTATGTATGAGAAAGGAAACTCGATCGAGTATGGAAAAAAATAAGAATAGACAAATATTTACATATAAAAGATGGGATTCATGGGCATATTCAATGTAAATATGTACGTGGTTTGTATATAGACGTTAAACCCATGTGGATGAGTACCTGCGTGCAACCCTCAAAATAAATCTGATAACATAGGCAGGTGCGCCTGACATTGGAAGCCGTGAGTACATATCCATGATTTAGAAGGAAAGAGTATTAAATTTATAAAAAGAAACCATAATGACGTAGATGTAGTTGTGTCAAGCAGAAACACACACACGTCAATTACTACAAAGTTGTAGTACTCGTTTATATATGGTGGTGGCAAGTTAACAATGTTTAAATTTTCTTTTTAGTATTATAAACAAAAAACGTGTTGATGTCAAGGAGAAAAATCAAGATGTGTATAGGCATGTGGAATGTTTATATTATCTATCTTATGCTTCATAAATAAAAAAGCAGGTATTATTGAAACCCGTTATTTTAAAGGTTACGCGATTTAAAAGATACACGTTAACCCACGAAAAATAAACGCTCAATATAAAGTAAAAACATCGACATTCGGAGAACATTTATATTTCGATATATAAATGACTTGAAATAGTTAATGTGTCGAATGAACGAATGACACATAAAGGTTTAATCTAAATAAAAAAAACACTTTTAAGAGAAAATAAAATAAAAATAAAATAAAAATTAAACGACAACAATAGAAAATATTTCTATGTCATGACGATAATATAAATATCGATACCTAACGTATTCCTTGCCGGTTATAATTTAAACGACATTCTTGCGCTAAGTTTCAAGCCTAACCTTCTCGGTTAGCCGATAATTTAAATTTCTCAATAAAGTAAATACAAAATATGTAATAATCGAGATTAGAATAACGACCAAAAATATTAGATTGTCACATCATCACCACCTAACAAGGATCTTCGTCTCTGAAGATCAATTTGCCTTATTGCCTGCCTTCTTGTTGAAGTAATACAAATGAGGATATTTCTTCCACGTTTGATCATCGCTTTCCCAAGTGTATTCTGATATCGTCTTGAGTTTCATCGGACTTTGACGATAGGAATTCGAATTTGTTACAGTTTCTTAACTTCCCTATCGATAATTTCGACAAGTTCTTTGATCAAATTCATCTTATCGTCGAATCTTAATTCATCAAGAGAGACAATAAGATCTTTGTAGGGTAGATACTGATTTAGGTTCGACACATGAAAATATTGTGAATTCCTTTAAGCTCTCGAGCTAATACAAGTTTGTATGCCACCAAGCTCACTCTCGATATTATCTTGAGTGGCCCAACATGACGGGGACTTAACTGCCTACGTTTTCTAAAACGCATAATATCTTTCTATGGTGATACTTTCGGCATACTTTGTCACCTATCTCAAAATCCAAAGATTTTCTCTTCACATCATCATAACTTTTCTGTCTACTACGGCTAACAAACGATTCTTAGGTTTCATGATTATTCTATTATTGGAATGAAATGAGCAGATTTAGTCAATAGGGCGACAATGACCCAAATTGAATCAAATCCAAACAGAGTTTTCTGAAGCTTTGAAATGAAATACACTATAATTAGCTCTAACCTTCAGATAGGAATTTCTGGTTGTTGAAGTAATCCTGATGGCTTTTGGTATTCAACATTAACTTTAGCACATGTCAATCATTTACCAACATAAGTTGCAGTATCCGCATTCATGTTTTGCCACCAGTACAACTTCTTCAACGCTAACCATACTCGGCTTCTTAGACATTAATAAAAAACGCTTCAATGAACCTTCAATAGTAATCGGCAAAACCTAAAAATTGTCGCACTTCAGTCGGAGTAGTAGGTGCACCCTAAACTTTTTTTAATTTTTTTAATTTTTTTTTTATTATTGCGGGATCGACGTGAACTCCAATACTTTCAATCTCATGGCTAAGAAATTGCACGCATTCAAGCCAAAAATCACATTTTGAAAATTATGCGTACAACTTTTCACTCCTTAGCAAATTCAAGATAGTCTCCAAATATTCACCATGATCAATTTTTTTAACGAATAATACCGGAGCTCTCCATGGAAACGAGCTCGGTCGAAAAAAAAAACTTTGTTGGATAGCTCTTGCAACTGAATAGAAAATTCCTTCAGTTCGGATGGTGCTAAACAATATGGCACACGTGCCAAGGGTGCAACACCAAGAATTAGATCTATTTAGTTTTCTATTTGTCTTGGGGGCGGAAGCCCGACAAATTTATCAGAAAGACTTTAGGATAGTCACGGATGACTGTAACATCTTTTACTCGCTTCTCCTTTGATTCCTTCTTTGATACTCGATCTAGGAATAATTCACAACCTCTTTCGAGATACTTATGAGCTTTAATGCACGAAACGATTTTTAGTTGAGTATTATTGTTATCACCTGCGATAGCTAAGGTCTAGTTATTTAAGGGAATCCTAGCCTTTTTTTCCGGTTACACACGCTGCTCCTCTAGAACCATCTGTACCACAGAACTACTCGCTCCATCCGAACTACCGGCCCACTAGAGCCGCCAGATCCATCATTCATGTTGGCCATGAATTCAGTTAAGGATGCAACAACTTGTTCGGTAATAACTTGGTGCATACGTGTCCAGTCACATTTTTGACGACATGATTCTAGTAAAACACGAATCAAAATGAGTATTCATTCAAGGCATTAAAAGATAAGGAATAATTAAAAGGAACAAAAGGTTTAAAAGGAATGAATGATTAGAAGCAACAAGCAAGGAAATATAATAATTGAATGATGTAGATTTAAGAACCAAAATATAGTCATTTTATTAATCACAAACAAGTACAAGTTGTATTGTCATGCATTATAGATTATCATCGTCTAATGCTATACAACTCAAAAAGACTATTTTAACTAACTGATGTTTCAGTTTAGTTAGTGACTTACGTAGTACTACAAATGATAAGAAAATTCACTATGAGTTACTAGGTGATTCATGTGACTTAGAAGGCTCCTCGGTCCCACTAGAATAAGATTTCTTCAGTGTCTTTCTAGGAAGCTCGGTATCCTCCTCAATTGGCGACTTTGAAACATCCCCAATATAAATCATCGCATGATCAGAGAATTAGAGAAACAAAATCAAAGAACGAGTCGATCACACGAATTACAATTCAAGAAGAGTTTGCTTGCGCGAATGCTATATGCTTAAGCCCACATGTTTATAAATCACTATCTTCATGGACTGATCAAATTCATCCAAATAAGATTTAGAAATCAATGGTTCAACATTTTATAATTTCCTTGTTCAAATAAATGGCCAATTTATTTCAACAAGACAATTATAAATCACCTTATTTAAGCATCGCTAGCTCAACGCAGAAGATCAAGATCGAATCAAGAAAAAATAAATATAACCAAAAAAGATCAGTGATATGGTACGGAATCCTATTAGGCATGTGAATAATGTACCAATCAACATGAATTTTTCACAAACAATAAGTACAATCTTGGAAATGCCTATTTATAAAAGCAACAGGAAGTCAAAGATTAATGAAAATGGAGATTAAATTTACTAAACGAGATGAATGAATTGATAAATCAAGAATAAGAACCAAGGAATTAAAATCCTTGTAACCGAATAAATATCATAAAAATATAACCATTTCGTTGGGATCATGGGCATCCAAAACTTTAGTTAAACTCATAAATAAAGAGATTCACTTTAGGAATAACTTCAACGTTAGCGTTAGAATGACTAGGGTTGCTTCGTGACAATCTACGTCGTATAAATATCTCGTATTAATATATAATTAACATTTATCATTAAATAAACGAAAACATGACTTGTAATCCACAAGTACAAATAATCGATAATGATTACAGCACATATATATATTATCCAATATATATAATTTTCTCATTCTCGTCCATTGGTAACTCGAAGGTTTCGCTTGCAACTGTTATAGTTAAAAGATTTAAAAAAAAATCATTTTTGGAAAATCTTTTCGTTCACTATAACTTGAGCTCTTGATACCAATCTGTAACACTCTCAAAATCGGGTCATATTAGCGGAAGGGTCCTTGAGTGTTACTTACATGATACAATCACACAATTATAGAAAACGGTTCAAAACGAGTCATTTTAATAAAACATCCATCCATTCATTCAAAAGATAATAATCAATACACGGTCCCAGATAATTTAAAGTTTACAAACTATAATAAATGATAAAAGTTGTTTTAATGGATATATTTTATAAAAGCGGGCCAGAGTCACCAAAATTTAGCAAGCTTCATGAAACCACCTTCCTTGAGTACCTTCTTTATGGACCTGAGATAAAACATGCTATAAAATCAACAAAAATTGTTGAGTGAATCCATAGAGTTTAAATTAAATAAAGAGAACTCAAGTAATCTGAATAACCTTCCATGGTTAATAATTCATCGAAAGACAATTATGTTGTACGGACATAATTATCGGTGTTATTACATAAGCCTCATGACATTGAACGTTAACATATATTATTTCAGTCCAACACACCTAGCCAAGTGCGTATATTTCTCTTATACGTATGCATCCGATGTTTCATTACTAGTGCTTCACTACACCACGCGATAGCTAGTCGCGACCGGACTGGGCGTCACCCCGATAGATCTATCCATAGTATTAGCGTTCTTTCGATTAACAATTCACGTTTCAATGGGTCTTTTAAGGTTAAAGCTAACTTATGTAATAACTTTCATCTAAGCATACGATCGGGTCCCTTGTTTTCTATTTAAAATAAATAGGGTTTACCATAACTTCTGGTTGCACCCATTCATGGGTTTACATCAACTCTTGTTGTACCCTTCATTTTCAATAATTACTTTTCAAGTAAATAGACCTTCCACAACTACTAGTTGTACCATTTAATTGGTTTACCGCAACTTATAGTTTTACTCTTTTATTTTTAGTAAAACAAGCATGTTATCACCTCGCGGGTTTTATAAAATAAATAAATATATAAAAGCGAGGCTATGAACTCACCTTAGCGATAGCGCTATCAAACGAGGATAATGATCAAGATAATAGTGACTGGAGTGAAACGATATAATAAGATAAGCCGAGAAACCACAAGCTTCTAACACCGGCCTAAAATAAAGGGGCGCGTCTTAGACAATATATAAAAGACAACGTAAGAGAATAAACGAGTTTTATTAAAGTTTCCTAGAAATATTGTTTGAACTAGTTTTAAAAAGATTAAAATGAAATAGGACTAAAAGATTTGTAAAAATCTATCATATATATTTCTATACAACTTTATAACTCGAGGACCAAAATTATAAATATGCAATATAATTGCATGAATTTGACGTGAAGATTTCTATCTTCATTCTTCTTTGCTAATTACTATTGGTTCTCATTCTTGCTATATCATTCCAAATTTGGAGCAAATGGTTTTTCTTTAATTGTATTTCAGTAGAGTAATACAACAAACAACAACTCATAATATTGAGTTGATAACATGTAGTACTTTAGCACCATGCGGCAATACAAGGCTACAAGCTAGTGAACCGAAGTTGCGATGCACGCACGAGTATATAAACCGACTCGAACCACGGCTAATGAGCAAGAAACTCAACCCGAATACGAACGACTAGATAACCAACCCTGAACCATATTGACTCGAATCAAGGTCGTGATATGAACTCGAGCCAGAATACACGAAGTTCTATCCTTGAATGATGAACACCTAGTCACTAAAACGAGCATAAACTAACTTGAATGAATAGGAACCGGTCCTATTCATCATTAACGAATCTGTGTATTCAACGTTCTGCTCTCTATCGATGTAATAAGATGCCATGTCGGGACATACCTCCATTCGGTGTCACCTTCACCAAGATCCTTCATTAACTTGACCAGTATCATGACTTCTTTCTTTAGGTGGATGGTGCCCATGAGCGTTACTTTGAGACATGCTTCCCATGGTTTTTAAATATTACATGTTCACTATATCAATTGAAACGAAGTTTTCGTAGCCATATATAAACATATAGCCATCCTTATCAAGCTACCAACGCTTATGTATGAGAAAGGAAACTCGATCGAGTATGGAAAAAAAAATAAGAATAGACCAATATTTACATATAAAAGATGGGGGATTCATGGGCATATTCAACGTAAATATATATGTGGTTTGTATATAGACGTTAAACCCATGTGGATGAGTACCTGCGTGCAACCCTCAAAATAAATCTGATAACATAGGCAGGTGCGCCTGACATTGGAAGCCGTGAGTACATATCCATGGTTTAGAAGGAAAGAGTATTAAATTTATAAAAAGAACCCATAATGACGTAGATGTAGTTGTGTCAAGCAGAAACACACACACGTCAATTACTACAAAGTTGTAGTACTCGTTTATATATGGTGGTGGCAAGTTAACAATGTTTAAATTTTCTTTTTAGTATTATAAACAAGAAACGTGTTGATGTCAAGGAGAAAAATCAAGATGTGTATAAGCATGTGGAATGTTTATATTATCTATCTTATGCTTCAAAAATAAAAAGCGGGTATTATTGAAACCCGTTATTTTAAAGGTTACGCGATTTAAAAGATACACGTTAACCCACGAAAAATAAACGCTCAATATAAAGTAAAAACATCGACATTCGGAGAACATTTATATTTTGATATATAAATGACTTGAAATAGTTAATGTGTCGAATGAACGAATGACACATAAAGGTTTAATGTAAATAAAAAAACACTTTTAAGAGAAAATAAAATAAAAATAAAATAAAAATTAAACAACAACAATAGAAAATATTTCTATGTCATGACGAGAATATAAATATCGATACCTAACGTATTCCTTGCCGGTTATAATTTAAACGACATTCTTGCGCTAAGTTTCAAGCCTAACCTTCTCGGTTAGCCGATAATTTAAATTTCTCAATAAAGTAAATACAAAATATGTAATAATGGAGATTAGAATAACGGCCAAAAATATTAGATTGTCACACCCAACTTAATGATAATTGCTCCGCGGTTCTTTTAAGGAAATTACCAACCAAACTTGGTGATCCGGGTCGCTTTCTCATTCCTTGCAACTTTCCCGGGGTACAGAATTGTATGGCCCTAGCCGATCTAGGTGCTAGTATCAACTTAATGCCATTAAGCGTTTGGAAACAATTATCTCTACCCGAGCTAGTCCCCACACGAATGACATTAGAGTTAGCTAACCCTACAGTTGCTTATCCGGTGGGGATAGCCAAAGATGTCTTCGTCGGTGTCGACAAATTCACCTTTCCGGCCGATTTTGTTGTCGTTGACTACGAGATGGATCCTCGTGTTCCATTAATCGTTGTACGTCCATTCTTGAGGACCGGTCGCTGATAGGTGTGTAAACACCCATCCTTTTTACCACTTAACTACCATAATAACCAAGCCAAAACGTGTATTTTATGTCGTAAATGTCGGAATTATGCGTGGTTTGTGTTTTTGTTGTGATTTAGGACGAAAATGTGAAAAGGGGAGAAAACACGGGCATTCACGGGCCTTTATCGAAGAAAAAGACAAAAGACAAAGTCAAGAAATCAAGAGTGCAAAAAGAACGGATGTCCAAGACCAATTCTGAAGATTTATCGAAGAAAAAGTCAAAAGACGGAAGTTTACTAAAAGCCGAAGAACTCAAGTCTAATTTATTGAAGAAATTACAAGACGAGTTCAAAATAATCCCGAGACAAAGTTTAAAAAGTCGAAGACTTTGGAAGATTAAGGACTAAAGGATAATTAAAGAAAGAAGAAAGAGGGGAGGAAGCTTCCACTAAGCACCTCCCTAATCCACTATAAATAGGATCCTTAGGCTTTCATATCATGTTGTTGGCTAAGTGTGACAATTAGCTCTTCCATTTTAATTTTTGCACATTTAAATACATGTCATTTACTTAATTGTCTTGCACCTTAAATTCATTTAATTTCAAGTAAGTTTCCTTTTAATTATTGTTAATCTTTACTTTTATTGCTTATCTCCTATCTACCTTTCTTGCTTAATCTTTAATCTTCATGCTTATTGTTCATGTTTATGTTCTTTAAATTTCATTGATTTAATCAAGTGGGTTTTGATTATTGTGGTTATTATTGTTAGTTTTATTGATTGGTTTGTTTGATTATCATTAGTTGATCATTTGTGGTTAGTCTTGTTTAATCTTTTGGTTTGATTTGATTAGTTTTGGTTAGATTCGTGTTATTTTTGCTTCCTTGTTCTTCGCTACTGTTGTCGCCCAGATTATTCCGAACCAGCAGTTCATTCCGAATCAAGGAATTTTGTTGATTATTCCGGATCAGTGGATATTCGGAATCAAACAGGTATTCCGGATCAAGGGTGTTTATTCGGAATAGTAAATATTCCGAATCAAGGTTGTTTATTCGGAATAATCAATTATTCCGAACGAAGGCCCTTTGTTAATTATTTCGAATCAACCAATTATTCCGAGTAAAGGAATTATTCCGGATGAAGGCTTTATAGTGAATTATTCCGAATGAAGAGCTTTTATTCCGAATGAAGGGTTTGTTCTAGTTTATTCCGGATCAACTGGTTATTCCGGATCAGCAATATATTCCGAACCAAGCAAACATTCCAGATCAAGGCAAATATTCCGAATAAAGGATTTATTCCGGATAAGTGACATATTCTGGATAAAGAATTTATTCCGGATCAAGGTTTTATTCCGGATGAAGGCTTTTGTTTGAATATTCCGAATGAAGCAAATTTATTCCGAGTGAAGAAGAATCATTCCGAACGAAGGTGACATTCCGAACGAGTGATTATTCCGAATGAAGGTTTATTCCGAATGAGCTGTTTTCAGGTTATTTTAAGTTTCTGTTTTTAAGTTTGAATTTTTAAGCTTTACTTTTTCTGCCTTTTTCTTAGTTGCACTTTAATACTTACCTTAGATTTATTTTAAGCCTTGCCTTAGTTTAAGTTTTAGTTGCGTTTTAAGTTTGCCTTTAGGATAGTTTTAAGTTTGCGTTATTTACTTTAAGTGCCTTTTAATTTTTCGTCGCATTTTAAATTCTTGTCATTTATTTTCAATTAATTTTAAATTACCCGCCTTTTACGTTAAAGTTTTGCATTTTAATTTTACTACAACGACACAACATTTGTTTCCACCAAAGACAACCGAGTCACACATTAATCCATTTTTCAATTCGATTAGACCAACACAACGAAGTTTTATATTTTTATACTAGGCAAAATCCTTGTATCAAATGGCGCCGCTACCGGCTATTTTCGTAAAAATTAACGGTTTTCTGTGAGAGACGCGTTGCTTTTTGGGATCCATTCATTCGTGAGCGTTATTTTCTTGTTTAAAATTTTCAAAAACCAAAAAAATTAAAAATTGTTTAAAATCCATAAAAATTAAAAATTTTCGAAAATCCAAAAAGATTTTATTTTTATCTTTATAGTGTATATATATTCTCTTTGTGTTTGGTTTCTTTTTCTTTTGCCTTTGCAGGTGTATGCGTACTAGATCTTATACTTATCAAGAGCCTGAGACTCGTGAAGATTTAGCTATGGCAGGTGTAAACAACGACAATAATCCACCGCACCTCAATAATAACAACAACAATGTTCTTCCATAGCCCGATCTTCGGACAATGGAGGAGCTTTGTCAACCCACCATGTTTGGACGAGGAGGACCGATTGCGCCGATGTAAATCACGGCTCCTGAGTTTTCGCTGAAGCATCACATGATCCAGCAAGTCCAAACTAATCCATTCCGCGGAATACCTGATGATGATGCCAACAAACACCTCGACAAATTCATTACTATCACTCAAAGCATGAAGTTGCCCGGTGCTACAATGGATGTTCTTCGCCTTCAACTCTTCCCACATACTTTATCACACCATGCCGAGAAATGGTTTGATCGTCTCCCGAAGAATTCATACTTGGGATGACATGACTCAACGCTTTTTGTCGCGCTACTTTCCACCATCCATGGTCACGAGCCTTCGAAATTAAATCAGCGGTTTCATGCAAGAATCCGATGAATCTCTCTTTGATGCTTGGGAAAGATATAATGTTTTGATCGATCGATGTCCAAACCACAACATGCTCCTCGTGACCTTAATTGATACTTTCTACAATGGTTTGACTTTTCGTGATCGTGATACGATTAATGCAGCCGCCGGTGGCACATTTATGAAAAGAAGACCCGAGGAGTGTAGAGAGCTTATTGAGAACATGACTACTCATCATAAAAACTGGGATTTCTCCGCTTCTTCAAGGAACAACCCGAGAGTCAATGTTTCTTCTACTTCAGCAAACCCCGATATGACTAAATTCACCCGCATGATGGCCGAAATGAACAAAAATATCTTGCTCATCGCTTCAAACCAACAACAACAAGTTAAAGCGGTAGCCAATCCTTGTGAGACATGCGACGGTCCTCACTCATACACTGATTGTCCTTCTACTCAAGGAAATCCGGAAAACGTGTATGCGGCTTATGGTAATTATTCACCGGAAAATTACCAAGCCCGACCTCAAGGGGATCGAAATTTGCTAAGTTACCGGTCAAACAACTACCTTTCACCCGGTTTTTCTCCTCAAAACCAAAACCCCAACAACAATTACAATAGAAGCAACCAAATCCCACCTCGAGCTTCTAGTCCTTATCACCCACCCGCTCAACAAGCCCCACCCATGAATCAAGATGTTGAAGCCTTAATGAGAACCCAAGGAGAGCAAATTAAGAATCTGCAGAGTCAAATTATCAATTTGAAAGGGGATATCACCAAGCAAGGAAATGACATTAGATCTGAGCTTCGAAATGATATACAATCCTCCTTCAGCAATCAAACGAATGATTTGAAGAATATGCTGGCTAGTTTCTTACCCACCACTCAACCCTCTACTTCGGGCTCTCTACCTTCAAACACCGTCACTAATCCGAGAGCGAATGTGAGTGCTATTACTACCCGTAGTGGAGTTACTTTAGTAGGACCACCTATCCCGCCCCCATCATCTACACCTCCTCCACCACCATTTATCCCTACTACTCCTACACCTAGTATTAGTTCACCCTCACCGTCTCCGCCTCGTCATGACGAAGTACCCAAGAAGAACCCTTCAACATCTCAACCTTCACCAACCCCACCTTCCACCTATAACCCCAACATTCCTTACCCTTCTCGACTCGACAAGGCTAGAATTTTGACTAAGAATGACATTCAAGTCGCTAACTTTTTGGAAAAGGTTGCCGGCATGAAAGTCACCTTTACCCTTGTTGAAGCTCTTGCACAAATGCCACAATTTGTCAAGATGTTTAAGGAATTGCTTAATAAGAAGGAGAAGATAGTCGAGTTTGTTAACACTCGCTTGAATGAAAATTGATCCGCAATCCTTCTTAAAGAACTTCCAGAAAAACTTGGAGATCCCGGTCGTTTTGTGCTTCCTTGTACTTTTAACCAAACCGACAAATTTACTGCCTTAGCCGATCTCGGGGCCAGTATAAATTTGATGCCTTTAAGTGTTTGGAAAAAGTTATCATTGCTCGACCTTACACCCACCAAGATGACTCTTGAGCTAGCCAATCGCACTCTCGCTTACCCCGTTGGTATTGCTGAAGATGTGTTCATTAAAGTTGGCACATTCACTTTTCCGGTCGACTTTGTCGTTGTTGATTATGAAATGGACCCTCGTATTCCGTTAATACTTGGCGCCCATTTTTGAGAACCGGTAGAGCTTTAATAGATGTGGACAAATGTGAACTCATCTTAAGAGTCGGGGATGATGCACAAGTTTTTGAAATGGGGAAGCTTACAAGCAAATCCTTTGGAAGAGAATCAGCGAATATGATTAATGTGCTTGATGATTTTGTCGTCTACAACAATCCTCTATTCGATTCTTGCAATGATAATCCACTGTTTCAAGATGATGTGGATGATTCTCTTTCCAATTTGGAACCTTCACCCATATATGATTCTCCACCGATCTATGATGCTTATGACGATGATTCTAGTTCCGATGGAGATGATTATGATGATTTTACTTCCGAGTATCCCGACATGCCCACTTATGATGATTTTGATGAGGTCGATACTCTTTCGAGTGATTCTTCACATGATGAAGATCCTCCGCCATCCATGCTTAATCCTACTTTGGATGACTACTCATTTGAGGAAGACTTTTCTACTTTTCTCAATACTTACTTCCCTCATGAGAGTGATGCTTCTCCTTTAGACTTTGATGATTATGGTCTTGATCCTACTTCGGATTTGAAGAAAATTCTTTCAAAGGAGAAGCAACCGGACGACACCAACATCCGTAACACGTATGTTTTGACACCTCTTTGTCCACCTTCTGAGGACGAGGTTGTGCATTTTCTTCGCGGATCATCTTCAAATTATGCTGAGCCTGAGTGCTATTTTCCCCTAAAGGAAAAGGTGTTCGACCCCGGTATCGATACTCTTTAGCCATCTCAGTATCCGTCTGATGAAATAAAAGGAAAAATCTTTGGAACTATTTGAGATATGCTTGCACCTCTTCACCCTTGCTACCACCGTGCTCCATCTTTGCTTAAGGGAACCTTGCCTACTCTTCTTTGGCTTGCCTTGTTCGCCTTAAGCTTGTGCTATTTGATGGAAGAAAACTATGTATTTGATCCCGGTGGATATGTTTCATGCTTCTTCCTTTTCTAATCAAGGTCGAGTCAGGCTCATGACTCGGTGAACAAAAATCAAGCGCTTCTTGGGAGGCAACCCATGTATCTATCTTTTAACTATCTTTATCCTAAGTGTAGGGGAGACCCGTTGGTGTTTGATATTTCCTCTCTTCTCATATTCAGGGATTCGCGCGCTCAATGATCCATTCTTGATGATTTTTGACGACCCGTGATTCTGTGTTTCCGTCTTCCTGGTTCTATCCTAAACTCTTTTCGATTCACTATTTTATATTTTATAATATTAAAATAGGAATCTTGTTAGTTGTCTTTTCCTTAGCAAGATTTAATCAGCGTGCACAATGTCCTAAGTGTAGGGGAGTTTACTCCCACATGCTTAAACATTGAGGACAATGTTTATATCAAGTGTAGGGGGGACTTCTATCGAAGTTAAGTGGTCTTTTCCTTGTATTTCCTCATTTTAACCGGAAAATCAATTTTTCGACATTTTTCAAAATTTTTGATCTATTTTGGCCCATTAGTTTTCCCTTTGTATAGTTATTTCCTTTCTTTACTAGAATAAATTTTAAAAAAGTGGTTTTAATTTTCAAACGTTGTGAATCTTTTGACTCAACCCGAGTTTACTTATCTAAGTTTACTCTAGCTAGTATCCTTAACGTGTTTAAGTCAAGTTTTGCTAGGCTTTTATATAGGGAGCTATAAAACGCGAAAGTCTTAACTCTCAGGGGTTAAGAACAAGAACTTTTCGCAAGTTCCTATAATTGATCCTAGAGAGTCGTTTATCAAGGGAACTTTAAAATGCGATTTCTAAACTTTAAAAAAGTCTAAGAGTTTGCAAGATCCTATAGGCGACTCGAAAACCCAAAACTTTGATTTAATAGGCTAAGCATCCACGAGTCTCATTCCTTGAGATTTTAAATTATGGAGAACGAGAGATGATAGAGTCAATTATAAGTTTGGTATTCTTTCATGAATTTATGTGAGTTAATTATAAGCCTATTCTCCCATCGCTTGCTAATAAATTTATCTGCAATAAATAAGGTTGTACGATTTGAAAAGTTACTTAGCTTCTAGCCCAAGATCGTTTAAAAGTTGCTCGGTATGGATTAGAGTTCATAGCCAAGGCATAACTTATTGAAACGGGATGCGAAGATTGGAGAGTCCAAAAAGGTCATAACAAGGCATGACGGCTACATTTTGTTGCTAAAGATCCAAAGTGATGTGAAGAATCATTTATCAAAAATCAATATGAAGGATCGAGACACACGACGAAAAGAAAATATTCCCCTAAAGATCATGGAGAAGTCTATCCAAAAAGGCCCTAACAAGGTATGAGGATAAATAGATCCAAGTCCAAAAAGGAGGTGGATCGTTGTATATCAAAATCCAAAATAAAGATTGGAGAAAAATGAAGAAGTCGTCGTCCAAATATGAAAAATCTCTCAAAACTTCAAGTGAAGAAATTCCTATTATGAAGAGAAGACAATTATTTCATGAATGTCTCTCAAGATTTGAAGTATGAAGTCGCTGCCAAATATCGGTCCGAGAAAGGTCTCAAATTGTGAAGCGAGTTATGCCAAGATATGAACTTTATGAGGTCCCGAGAAGCAGTTTTAAAAGATTTTGTCCTTTAGCTAACTATTGATTAAATCGTCCCACTTTATTTTCAGACTAAATAACTATCGAAATAAGTCAACAATGCATCCTCGTGATCATTCAAGACAACAATAAAATATAAGAGATACACCTAGGAATAAGGGAGTCTAAGTAAATAATTGGCCCACATGAGTTCATGTTAGTTTGCTAACTTATAATAACAATGATCTCGTTTTTAAGCTTGGTTTGGAGAAAGCGAAAACTTGAGGATGATGATCATTCATGATATTTTCAAAACCCTAAGGTATGTCTTTGATTTCTTTACTTCTTCCTTTGAATGTTTATAATTTTCTATCTCTTTAATAAAGGCCAATATGGATTGATTATGATGGAAAATGTAAATCGTGCTTTGTAACTAATGCATTGCATGAGGACATTGCAATGGTCAAGTGTAGGGGATTTGATAGGTGTGTAAACACCCATCCTTTTTACCACTTAACTACCATAATAACCAAGCCAAAACGTGTATTTTATGTCGTAAATGTCGGAATTATGCGTGGTTTGTGTTTTTGTTGTGATTTAGGACGAAAATGTGAAAAGGGGAGAAAACACGGGCATTCACGAGCCTTTATCGAAGAAAAAGACAAAAGACGAAGTCAAGAAATCAAGAGTGCAAAAAGAACGGAAGTCCAAGACCAATTCTGAAGATTTATCGAAGAAAAAGTCAAAAGACGGAATAAACGAGTTTTATTAAAGTTTCCTAGAAATATTGTTTGAACTAGTTTTAAAAAGATTAAAATGAAATAGGACTAAAAGATTTGTAAAAATCTATCATATATATTTCTATACAACTTTATAACTCGAGGACCAAAATTATAAATATGCAATATAATTGCATGAATTTGACGTGAAGATTTCTATCTTCATTCTTCTTTGCTAATTACTATTGGTTCTCATTCTTGCTATATCATTCCAAATTTGGAGCAAATGGTTTTTCTTTAATTGTATTTCAGTAGAGTAATACAACAAACAACTACTCATAATATTGAGTTGATAACATGTAGTACCTTAGCACCATGCGGTAATACAAGGCTACAAGCTAGTAAACCGAAGTTGCGATGCACGCACGAGTATATAAACCGACTTGAACCACGGCTAATGAGCAAGAAACTCAACCCGAATACGAACGACTAGATAACCAACCCTGAACCATATTGACTCGAATCAAGGTCGTGATATGAACTCGAGCCAGAATACATGAAGTTCTATCCTTGAATGATGAACACCTAGTCACTAACACGAGCATAAACTAACTTGAATGAATAGGAACCGGTCCTATTCATCATTAACGAATCTGTGTATTCAACGTTCTGCTCTCTATCGATGTAATAAGATGCCATGTCGGGACATACCTCCATTCGGTGTCACCTTCACCAAGATCCTTCATTAACTTGACCAGTATCATGACTTCTTTCTTTAGGTGGATGGTGGCCATGAGCGTTACTTTGAGACATGCTTCCCATGGTTGTTAAATATTACATGTTCACTATATCAATTGAAACGAAGTTGTCGTAGCCATATATAAACATATAGCCATCCTTATCAAGCTACCAACGCTTATGTATGAGAAAGGAAACTCGATCGAGTATGGAAAAAAAATAAGAATAGACCAATATTTACATATAAAAGATGGGATTCATGGGCATATTCAACGTAAATATATACGTGGTTTGTATATAGACGTTAAACCCATGTGGATGAGTACCTGCGTGCAACCCTCAAAATAAATCTGATAACATAGGCAGGTGCGCCTGACATTGGAAGCCGTGAGTACATATCCATGGTTTAGAAGGAAAGAGTATTAAATTTATAAAAAGAACCCATAATGACGTAGATGTAGTTGTGTCAAGCAGAAACACACACACGTCAATTACTACAAAGTTGTAGTACTCGTTTATATATGGTGGTGGCAAGTTAACAATGTTTAAATTTTCATTTTAGTATTATAAACAAGAAACGTGTTGATGTCAAGGAGAAAAATCAAGATGTGTATAAGCATGTGGAATGTTTATATTATCTATCTTATGCTTCATAAATAAAAAGCGGATATTATTGAAACCCGTTATTTTAAAAGTTACGCGATTTAAAAGATACACGTTAACCCACGAAAAATAAACGCTCAATATAAAGTAAAAACATCGACATTCGGAGAACATTTATATTTCGATATATAATGACTTGAAATAGATAATGTGTCGAATGAACGAATGACACATAAAGGTTTAATGTAAATAAAAAAACACTTTTAAGAGAAAATAAAATAAAAATAAAATAAAAATTAAACAACAACAATAGAAAATATTTCTATGTCATGACGAGAATATAAATATCGATACCTAACGTATTCCTTGCCGGTTATAATTTAAACGACATTCTTGCGCTAAGTTTCAAGCCTAACCTTCTCGGTTAGCCGATAATTTAAATTTCTCAATAAAGTAAATACAAAATATGTAATAATCGAGATTAGAATAACGACCAAAAATATTAGATTGTCACACCCAACTTAATGATAATTGCTCCGCGGTTCTTTTATGGAAATTACCAACCAAACTTGGTGATCCGGGTCGCTTTCTCATTCCTTGCAACTTTCCCGGGGTACAGAATTGTATGGCCCTAGCCGATCTAGGTGCTAGTATCAACTTAATGCCATTAAGCATTTGGAAACAATTATCTCTACCCGAGCTAGTCCCCACACGAATGACATTAGAGTTAGCTAACCCTACAGTTGCTTATCCAGTGGGGATAGCCAAAGATGTCTTCGTCGGTGTTGACAAATTCACCTTTCCGGCCGATTTTGTTGTCGTTGACTACGAGATGGATCCTCGTGTTCCATTAATCGTTGGACGTCCATTCTTGAGGACCGGTCGCTGATAGGTGTGTAAACACCCATCCTTTTTACCACTTAACTACCATAATAACCAAGCCAAAACGTGTATTTTATGTCGTAAATGTCGGAATTATGCGTGGTTTGTATTTTTGTTGTTATTTAGGACGAAAATGTGAAAAGGGGAGAAAACACGGGCATTCACGGGCCTTTATCGAAGAAAAAGACAAAAGACAAAGTCAAGAAATCAAGAGTGCAAAAAGAACGGAAGTCCAAGACCAATTCTGAAGATTTATCGAAGAAAAAGTCAAAAGACGGAAGTTTACTAAAAGCCGAAGAACTCAAGTCTAATTTATTGAAGAAATTACAAGACGAGTTCAAAGTAATCCCGAGACAAAGTTTAAAAAGTCGAAGACTTTGAAAGATTAAGGACTAAAGGATAATTAAAGAAAGAAGAAAGAGGGGAGGAAGCTTCCACTAAGCACCTCCCTAATCCGCTATAAATAGGATCCTTAGGCTTTCATATCATGTTGTTGGCTAAGTGTGACAATTAGCTCTTCCATTTTATTTTTTGCACATTTAAATACATGTCATTTACTTAATTGTCTTGCACCTTAAATTTATTTAATTTCAAGTAAGTTTCCTTTTAATTATTGTTAATCTTTACTTTTATTGCTTATCTCCTATCTACCTTTCTTGCTTAATCTTTAATCTTCATGCTTATTGTTCATGTTTATGTTCTTTAAATTTCATTGATTTAATCAAGTGGGTTTTAATTATTGTGGTTATTATTGTTAGTTTTATTGATTGGTTTGTTTGATTATCATTAGTTGATCATTTGTGGTTAGTCTTGTTTAATCTTTTGGTTTGATTTGATTAGTTTTGGTTAGATTCGTGTTATTTTTGCTTCCTTGTTCTTCGCTACTGTTGTTGCCCAGATTATTCCGAACCAGCAGTTCATTCCGAATCAAGGAATTTTGTTGATTATTCCGGATCAGTGGATATTCCGAATCAAACAGGTATTCCGGATCAAGGGTGTTTATTCGGAATAGTAAATATTCCGAATCAAGGTTGTTTATTCGGAATAATCAATTATTCCGAACGAAGGCCCTTTGTTAATTATTTCGAATCAACCAATTATTCTGAGTAAAGGAATTATTCCGGATGAAGGCTTTATAGTGAATTATTCCGAATGAAGAGCTTTTATTCCGAATGAAGGGTTTGTTCTAGTTTATTCCGGATCAACTGGTTATTCCGGATCAGCAATATATTCCGAACCAAGCAAACATTCCGGATCAAGGCAAATATTCCGAATAAAGGATTTATTCCGGATAAGTGACATATTCCGGATGAAGAATTTATTCCGGATCAAGGTTTTATTCCGGATGAAGGCTTTTGTTTGAATATTCCGAATGAAGCAAATTTATTCCGAGTGAAGAAGAATCATTCCGAACGAAGGTGACATTCTGAACGAGTGATTATTCCGAATGAAGGTTTATTCCGAATGAGCTGTTTTCAGGTTATTTTAAGTTTCTGTTTTTAAGTTTGAATTTTTAAGCTTTACTTTTTCCGCCTTCTTCTTAGTTGCACTTTAATACTTGCCTTAGATTTATTTTAAGCCTTGCCTTAGTTTAAGTTTTAGTTGCGTTTTAAGTTTGCCTTTAGGATAGTTTTAAGTTTGCGTTATTTACTTTAAGTGCCTTTTAATTTTTCGTCGCATTTTAAATTCTTGTCATTTATTTTCAATTAATTTTAAATTACCCGCCTTTTACGTTAAAGTTTTGCATTTTAATTTTACTACAACGACACAACATTTGTTTCCACCAAAGACAACCGAGTCGCACATTAATCCATTTTTCAATTCGATTAGACCAACACAACGAAGTTTTATATTTTTATACTAGGCAAAATTCTTGTATCAAATGGCGCCGCTGCCGGCTATTTTCGTAAAAATTAACGGTTTTCTGTGAGAGACGCGTTGCTTTTTGGGATCCGTTCATTCGTGAGCGTTATTTTCTTGTTTTAAATTTTCAAAAACCAAAAAAATTAAAAATTGTTTAAAATCCATAAAAATTAAAAATTTTCAAAAATCCAAAAAGATTTTATTTTTATCTTTATAGTGTATATATATTCTCTTTGTGTTTGGTTTCTTTTTCTTTTGCCTTTGCAGGTGTATGCGTACTAGATCTTATACTTATCAAGAGCCTGAGACTCGTGAAGATTTAGCTATGGCAGGTGTAAACAACGACAATAATCCACCGCACCTCAATAATAACAACAACAATGTTCTTCCATAGCCCGATCTTCGGACAATGGAGGAGCTTTGTCAACCCACCATGTTTGGACGAGGAGGACCGATTGCGCCGATGTAAATCACGGCTCCTGAGTTTTCGCTGAAGCATCACATGATCCAGCAAGTCCAAACTAATCCATTCCGCGGAATACCTGATGATGATGCCAACAAACACCTCGACAAATTCATTACTATCACTCAAAGCATGAAGTTGCCCGGTGCTACAATGGATGTTCTTCGCCTTCAACTCTTCCCACATACTTTATCACACCATGCCGAGAAATGGTTTGATCGTCTCCCGAAGAATTCCATTCATACTTGGGATGACATGACTCAACGCTTTTTGTCGCGCTACTTTCCACCATCTATGGTCACGAGCCTTCGAAATTAAATCAGCGGTTTCATGCAAGAATCCGATGAATCTCTCTTTGATGCTTGGGAAAGATATAATGTTTTGATCGATCGATGTCCAAACCACAACATGCTCCCCGTGACCTTAAATGATACTTTCTACAATGGTTTGACTTTTCGTGATCGTGATACGATTAATGCAGCCGCCGGTGGCACATTTATGAAAAGAAGACCCGAGGAGTGTAGAGAGCTTATTGAGAACATGACTACTCATCATAAAAACTGGGATTCCTTCGCTTCTTCAAGGAACAACCCGAGAGTCAATGTTTCTTCTACTTCAGCAAACCCCGATATGACCAAATTCACCCGCATGATGGCCGAAATGAACAAAAATATCTTGCTCATCGCTTCAAACCAACAACAACAAGTTAAAGCGGTAGCCAATCCTTGTGAGACATGCGTCAGTCCTCACTCATACACTGATTGTCCTTCTACTCAAGTAAATCCGAAAAACGTGTATGCGGCTTATGGTAATTATTCACCGGAAAATTACCAAGCCCGACCTCAAGGGGATCGAAATTTGCTAAGTTACCGGTCAAACAACTACCTTTCACCCGGTTTTTCTCCTCAAAACCATAATCCCAACAACTATTACAATAGAAGCAACCAAATCCCACCTCGAGCTTCTAGTCCTTATCACCCACCCGCTCAACAAGCCCCACCCATGAATCAAGATGTTGAAGCCTTAATGAGAACCCAAGGTGTTGGGAATCTAAATTTGTTAGATTCCCTGATCATTGATTTAAACATAATTAGGCTGTTAGATAGTCCCTTGCCTGTGCCTAGGAGGCAGGCAAGTTTCGCAAGACTTACAGAGATCCAAGTCTCTGTGAGCAACCTTAGAGGAGTCCATGTCAGAGACATTGTCAGGGAAGTCGAAGAATTACCTGAAGACATACTCATTGGCTGTGATGGATAACAGCCAAGATGTATCAGGGACTCTGAGGGGTTGAGAGTTAACAGGGGTGGCAATACCCTGATAACTCTCAGCACACTTTGGACATGCCATTTGTGTGTTCGAGACTATGAAGAATAAGGAAACTGTTTTTGACAACTGTTCCTTAAAGCATAATGGAAGACTACCAAGAATAGAAGGACATCATGTGACTGATGTGGGAACTTGTAAAAGCTTGTGTAGTCGACATCAAGTACTGTTTAAGTCAAACTCGTAACACTATAAATAGGATGTGTATCCATGCATTAATGTTGAACACTCTGAGATATTAAGAACATTAGTGCATATAACTTAGTGAATCAAACAGCTACGACTGTATTCATAAGTTAGGGTTTATTGTTGTTCAAAGTGTGCACAACACATTGTCATCAAACTGTGTTATCCATAACACTTGTAATTCTTTATTATACAATAATAAGATTACGTTTGAAAAGTAATACCTTGTGTTGATTAAGTTAAGATTAGGGTTTCTTGCATTGTTTAGGGACTTTCAATTGGTATCAGAGCGGTGTTTGATATTAAAACCTTCAAGAAAACATCGTTCTCAGTTTAATAATCAAGATCCACCATGCCGGAAACTTCTAACCCACCACATTCACCTTCCACAAACCCATCTTCACCCAGACTTAACCCTCCTGCCAATGACGATGATCTACCCCAACTTCTTGACTCAAGAGGTGGATCACACGTAACCAGTGTACCAGTCTTTGATGAAGAAGATTTTGCCAGTTGGAAGAGTCAATTTCTTGTGTACCTTGATGGGCTTGAACCTTTTCTCTTAGAAATTTTAGAAAATGGTCCATATATTCCCATGGCGCTTACATCCACTGAAGAAAACCCTCTTCCCAAACCTCTCAAATAATGGACTCCAGCTGATAGGAAATTAGCAAACCAAGATAAACGTCTCAAAAGCATCATAATTTTCTGTCTTCCCAAGCATATCATGAAGTCTGTCATTCAGTGTCCCACAGCTAAACAAATGTGGACAGACCTCATTCTTGGCCATGAAGGACCCTCTGAAACAAGAGAGACAAAGATTCAGGCACTCAGACTTCAGTTTAATGCCTTTAAGTCACTTGAAGGTGAAAAGGTTCAGCAAACATATACTAGGCTGAAGATTCTTCTAAATGACCTGGCTATGAATGATGTCACTATTGGTCAAGCTGAGATCAATGCTACTTTTGTCAACATCCTTCCAAGAAAGTGGTTGAGCATGAATCAGACTCAGAGAGCTAACAACTCAATCAAAAATGATACCCTTGCTCAGCTCTATGGTAAGTACAATTATGAAGAAGGGCTCATCGATACTATCTACAAATCAGAGACTGAAAGATTTATAGTCCAAGGAGCATCTTCCAAAGCTTTGATCTCTGCAACACATCCTCATGACAGCGATTCTGATATTGAAGAAGATACCCGTAGCAGCCAAGAGTTCTTGTCAGACCTCAATGCAGAGTTCCATGAAAGAGCGTTGCTAGCCAACCAAAGAAGATATTACAAAAGATCTGGAAGAGTAGGATCAGCTAGTAAACCAACTGACAAGTCAAAAGAAACATGTTTTGCCTGTGGAAAGCTTGGACATTATCAAAAAGATTGCCCTTCTACCAAGACATCCTCACCCTCTTATCCATCATCTTCATCCAAACCTTACAAGTTCAAACAACATAACAACTTATCTCAATCCAATTCTTCAGACACTGAGAAGAAAGATTACAAAAATAAGTACAAGGCACTTAAAGCTGAGTTAGAACAAATGAACTTGAAGATTGAAGCTCTGTCCAAAAAGAAAGGTGGTGAGTAAAAGACAGAGAAAGGGTTGGTTGCTGAAACTTATGATTGGAATGATGAACCACTGACTTCAGATGAAGAAGACACCACAAGAGTCAGGGCTTTTATGGCGATAGTTGAGGATGAACCAGCTGTTGGAAAAGGTGATGCTACATCAGGACAATGGGTTGAAATCACAATGAAAAAGGTACACAGGCTTTTATCCATGTCTGATAGTGATGAACGTAAGCATGTCCTTGATTACACCATTGTTGATTTACACTTTGTTGAGGAACAAAGAAAGAACCTACTTGATAAGTTTCACTCTGTTAAATCTGAAATGATAAATGCTAAGGCTGAATGTGAAACTCTCAGGCGGGTTAATTTAGAGAAAATATCCCTGCAAAATGAAGTAGCTAGATTAACCTTGAAAAACATTGCTTTAAATGATCAAGTCTCTAAATTGAACAAGATTATTGAAAAATGGTTGTGTGCTAGGTTTACTATTGATGAATTGCTTAGGGATGAAGTGCCTGCTGACTTAAAAAGGGACATCTCTGCTAAGAAAAATAAGCTGAGGATTCTCACCAAACCCAAAGACATTGTCTTTAAATCTACAGAGACCATTCATATGTCAGATACCTCTTTGACAAATGACCCTGTCTCTGAAGATGTGGCTGAGCTACCACCCTTGCCCAAACTCTCTGGAGTTGAACCCAGCAGTTCTTCTAGAACTGCTAAGGATGAACTTAGGACAGATATTGAGAATCCTCCAGCTAAAGTTTTTCATGTGCCTGCTAAACAAACTGGTAAACAAGTAGCTTTTAAGCCTGTTACTTCTAAAGTTGTGAATAAGGTTGAACCTACCATTGAAGATCGCCTGTTGTCTCTTATGAAAGAAGTAGAACTCTTGAAACAACACATTAAGCCTTCCGCTGAATGCTCTACTTCTCATGAACCTAAGTCAGTCCTAGGTGAACCCAAAGGGGAAAGGTTAATCAAACCTTATTGCAATGTATGTAAAAATTCTCACCATTCGACCTTAGATCATGACAGACACATGGCAGCTAAAAGAGCTCAGACACCCTCTAGGGACAGACCACAGAGTTCCAAAAGGCAACAGGGAAATTACAAACCTTATCCTCCCTGTAAATTATGTGGGTTCACAGACCATCACTCAGACGAGTGTGGTGACTTCCCTGGGTGTGATATCTGTGGGAGTTATAACCATGAAACAATGAACTGTCCATCCCAACGCCAAAAGTTTTTCAAGAACACAAGAGTTGCTAATAAGCAATTCAGGGAACCCACTGGAAAGTGGGTTCACCATAGGAACTAATCTGTTTCTATGTATCTTTGCAGAAATATCTCAAGGAATCGGTATGGTATCTAGATAGTGGCTGTTCTAGACACATGACAGGGATTCAACAATACCTGCACAGATACTCAAAGGAGCCAGGTCCTAAAGTGGTGTTTGGAGATAACTCTTCAGGTGACACAGAAGGATATGGCTCAGTGAACTGCAATGGGATTACATTTACCAGGGTTGCATATGTGAATGGTCTTAAACACAATCTCATTAGCATCAGCCAATTGTGTGATGCTGACTATAAGGTTTTGTTTACTAAGACTCAGGGAACCATATTCAACAAAAACAATGATGTTGTGCTGATTGCACCTAGAAGGAGAGATGTTTATGTCATCAACATGGCTGTGTGCTCTGAAGACAACTCAAATTGTTTTCTTGCCAAAGCCTCTGAAAGTGTCAACTGGCTGTGGCACAAAAGACTGTCTCATCTCAACTTCAAGAACATCAATAAGATAGCCACTCAAAACTTGGTTGCTGGTCTACCTTCAGTAATGTTTTCCAAAGACAAAACTTGTTTTGCCTATGTCAAAGGAAAACATCACAGGTCTTCATTCAAGACTAGGCAATCATTCTCTATTGACAAGTGCTTACATCTCCTTCACATGGATTTGTTTGGGCCTGTCAAACCTTAAACCATTAATCACAACAAATACACCTTGGTCATAGTTGATGAATTTTCAAGATATACATGGGTATTCTTCCTCAGAAGGAAAAGTGATGCAGCTGAAACCATCATGTCCTTCATCAGACAGGTTGAAAATATGAATGATGTTAGAGTCAAAGCTCTAAGAAGTGATAATGGTACGGAATTCAAGAATCATCAACTTGAATCATTTTGTGATGAAAAAGGGATTTCTCAGAACTTCTCTTCAGCTGGCACTCCTGAACAAAATGGTGTGGCTGAAAGAAGAAACAGGACTCTGATTGAAGCAGCAAGAACTATGTTAAATGGTGCAGCCTTACCAAAGCAATTTTGGGGAGAAGCTGTTCACACTGCCTGCTACACTCAAAACAAATCAATCATTATCAAAAGACATGGTAAAACCTCCTATGAAGTTTTCAGAAAAAGATCTCCAGACGTCAGCTATTTTCATGTGTTTGGATGCCCTGTGTTTATTTATAACTACAAGGATAAACTTGGAAAGTTTGATGAAAAAGCTGATAATGGTTTCTTTTTGGGATACTCTCCAACAGCCAAAGCCTTCAGAGTATTCAACATCAGAAGACAAGAAGTAGAAGAAACATTCCATGTCAGATTCAATGAAGATGATGAAGTCATACAGAGAACAGGAACAGAGGGTGATGAAATAGATTTTAATGAAAATATTTCTTTCCCAAGTGATGAGTTCACAGAACCCAGACCTACCAGTCATCATCACTCCAACACTCTCACTCCTTATGTCCCTGCTTTTGACCCTCTGTCTACTCACAACATAGAAGTTCCTACCTCTCAGGAACTTGATGAAGAAGAACCTCAAATCTCTGATGGTCCTTCTCATGATATTGATGACTCACCAATTCTTCAAATCCCTGAAGATTCTCCTGCTGATAATGAAATAGCTTCCCTTGATATGGCTGAAGAAGACTCTGACACTGAAGTAGTCTTTGAAGAAAGCCCTCCTAGTCAGCAGGATGAGACTCAACTTGCATCAGCTGTGCCCTCAAGTACCCCTGTCCTTGAATCCCCAGCTCCTCAAAATAAGTGTTCAAGAGATCAACACATACTTCTTGTCAATATTATTGGGGAACCAAATACAGGGGTCACAACCAGACAGCGAATCCAAGACTCAGAGTCAGCCTCAGCCAATGAATGTCTATTTGCTGAATTTCTTTCACAAATTGAACCTAAAATAGTAGCTGAGGCTCTGGTGGAAGAAGGATGGGTAGCTGCTATGCAAGAAGATATCAATCAGTTCAAAAGAAACAAAGTAAGGACACTAGTGCCAGCTCCACCTGAAAAGAATATCACAGGCACTAGATGGATCTATAGAAATAAGATGGATGAAATTGGGAACATCATCAGGAACAAGGCCAGACTGGTAGCTCAGGGGTTCTCTCAGACTGAAGGAATTGATTATGATGAAACATTTGCACTTGTTGCTAGACTTGAGGCCATCAGAATCTTCCTTGCTTATGCTGCTTATATGAACATCACTGTGTATCAGATGGATGTTAAGAGTGCCTTCCTCAATGGTGATTTGGCTGAGGAAGTGTATGTTGCTCAACCTGAAGGATTTGAGAATAGCGAGTTTCCCAACCATGTGTACAGACTTCACAAGGCAATGTATGGTCTGAAACAGGCTCCAAGAGCATGGTATGAAACTCTTTCAAATTTCTTAACTGAAAATAAATTTATCAGGGGTTCTATTGATAAAACACTCTTTACCTTCAAGGACAAGAGTGATTTCATCATTGTGCAGATTTATGTGGATGATATCATCTTTGGGTCAACAAATGTCAATCTTAGTAAACGTTTTGCTAAATTAATGACCAATAAATATGAGATGAGTATGATGGGTGAATTAACTTACTTTTTGGGTTTTCAAATTAAACAATGTCCTAAGGGAATTTCAATTTGTTAAGAAAAGTATGTTAAGGATTTACTTAAAAAATATGATTTAGCTGATTGTGCATCAATGAAATGCCCCATGCTTCCACCCAACAACTTGGGCCCTGATGAGTCAGGGGTCTCTGTCAATGAGACTTTATATAGAGGCATGATTGGGTCACTAATGTATCTAACAGCCAATCGTCCAGATATCCAATTCTCCACATGTCTCTATGCAAGGTACCAGGCTAACCCAAAAGAATCCCATCTAGTGGCTGTTAAGAGAATTTTCAGGTATCTCAAAGGAACACCATCCCTAGGCCTATGGTATCCAAAAGAATCAGGCTTTGATCTCAAGGACTATTTAGATTCAGACTATGCTGGATGTTGTATTGACAGAAAGAGCACTTCAGGCAGTTGTCAAATCCTAGGGGGAAAATTGGTTGGATGGAGTGCTAAGAAGCAAAACTTTGTGGCTATGTCTTCAGCTGAAGCAGAATATGTCGCTGCAGCCAGCTGTTGTGCTCAGGTGCTCTGGATGAAAAGTCAATTGGCTGACTATGAAATTTTGTATGACAAAGTGCCAATCTTTTGTGACAACACCAGCGCCATTGCCATATCCAACAACCCTGTTCTTCACTCTCATACCAAACACATTGATATCAGGTATCATTTTATCAGGGATCATATAATGAAGGGAGATATTGAGCTGCATTTTGTTCCCAAAGAGCTGCAACTAGCTGATATCTTTACAAAGCCTTTGGCTGAACCTTCGTTCAACAGACTAGTTGTTGAGCTAGGGATGCTCAATATCTCAAAGCCTGTGGCTTGATATTAAATGTGTTCATTAAATGATTGATTCTATATTAAATGTTTTTCACATGAAACTAGATAGTTACTTTCCAAGTAAATGCAAAAAACATTCTCAAATATTTAATCATTTATTTTTCGGATAACGAGGAGACAAACTTTTTGAAAGGTCAAGGGGACCCACTTGAGCAGTCATTTTCGCACCTTGCATTTAATACGGTTGAATAACTGTTCACTTAAGTTTGAATATATATTGTCTCCTTTCTCTTCTCACCCACCACCATTCTAAAATCTACTTCTCTCTCTAAGTTCTTATCTCTCTTAACCATCCGCCATTTTCGTTCACCTTCAACCTCAAATCCATGGCGTTTTCAGTTCCCAAAGCCTCAAATGTTAACTTCGAGATCAACGAGAGCATCCTCGCATCCAACAACGCCATTGGATGGAATAAGGCACCAAACAACACCTATTCAGATCTGGTAAATTTCATGCAGAATTGTGACCTAAATGAAGCCTTCACCAAAACACCATCCACAGCCAGTCGTAGAGTCTCAGGTACAACCAGAAATGGAGGCTGATACAATGACTCAGGACAAACCAAATGATGAAGAGCCTGTGATAAATGTTGATGAAGAAATGCTCTCATTAGAGGATTATGTCTCTGATTTTGAGCAAATGCCTGAAGATGAATTCCCTGAGGGAATGTTCGATGAAGAGGATGAAGAAGATGAGGACGACCAGCTGTCTGTCTCTCCTCCTAAAGAAATAGTTGTGTCCACACCAGCTGGTGACAAGACTTCTCCTCTCAAGGAAGCTGTTGATACTCCAAACTCTGCTACCTCAGCAACAACAGTCTTCCAAAGACCAACTTATGATCCAACAATAGAATTTCTCATGTTTGATCATCCTGCCCAGACCAACTTTGACTTAATTCCAAGGGGGGATGACTTTGCTCAACAAAGCCTCAATATCAAGAATCTTCAGCCTGTCCATCATCAATCTGATATTGAGCGCTTATCAAGAAAGCTGGATGTGATCAAGTCTGAGATGCACAACTTCACTGTGACATTTCCAGGCATCATCAAAAAGGCTGTGACAGAGGCTGTCACTGAGCCAATTCAAGATGGTGCAAGACGAGGTGTAGCCCAGGGACTCGGTCATCTTTCAACAAGAATAAAGGATGCCATTGACTCAGTTGTCCCTGCTATGTTCCATGAACATGAACACGCCATGCACATGCACTTTAATGATGTTCGCACCAGGCAATACAACCATGCTAACTTTATTGTCAGGCGTGTTCAGGCAAATACTAATGCAAATGCCAACCTCCTGCTAAAGATTGCCAGGGCCTCAAGAAAAAGACAACGTGCTATGGCTGCCTCTGTGGAGCAGATTGCAAGACGTTTTCAGGCACTTTCATCCAAGCATCTGCGAAGTAAGGATAAACGTGAGGGGGAGAAGAATACTACACTCAGCCTTGCATCTGCTGAACAAGGCTCATCATCAGCTAATCCCTCAACTACACCTGTTCCTCTCCAAGTCATCACACATGTGATAATACCTGATGATGAGGATGATACTCAGGGGGAGCAACAAACTCAAGATGGAGCTGACTCATCAAAGTCTCTGATCTTGGTTAACATCAGCAAGCCTGAGGATGATGATGAGCCAACTGCCAAGAAATTAAAATTCACTGTTAGCTCTCTCCCCAAAGCTATTCAAACTCAGGCTCAGACAGCGTTTATCAAAAGAGCTGATGTTTTGAAAAACATAAGTGTGGAGTCCTCTGTCTCGAAGAAAGGAAAGGAGATAGTTTTGGTTGATACTGACACCAAACTTAAGAAGATAGCTGTGATGCTAGAGACAGGAGGATCCACCACAGACCTTTCCCAATTCTCAACCTTTACACCTTCCGATGAGATTCCTTTGACCCCTGAAGAAATAGAGCAACAGGCTGAAGAATTCAAAAGGTTAAATGAACTCAAGACAACCAAAGAATTGAATGAAGCTACTCTGAGGAAGATGACACCACCTGAAAGGGAAAAACAAAAACAAAGGTTGAGGGAAATGGAAACAAAACGCGCTGAGGCTTTAAGGAAAGTCAAAGCTGACTATGATGCCTGCGTGAACAACAGATATGCTGCTGGCAAGATAACCAAGTTCAAATACACCATTCATAAATCCACAAACACCCCACAGATGATCTTATGGAGGGAAAATCAACAGAGAAATATGGATGTGTTTGACAACTTCAGGTTAAAGACACTTGGGTTATCAGAATGGTTCGAACTCGAAGCCTTAGCTGCCAAAAAGTCTGGACAGGCTAATTTTCTTCTGCTGAAGACTCTTAAGGCCAAGTTTAACTGGATCAAGGAAACAGCAGCCAAACTTAAGATTGATCCCCCACCACAGCTTTTTGAACAAGAACCCCCAAAGACAGGCAACAAAAGGAAAAGAATTTCCCAAATTGTTAATGAAACTTTTGTTACTGAAGATGTTCATGTGGATGGCATGCACATGGATTTAATCCTCCCAAATGGTATTGTTGGCCCTGTTGATGGTCAGACTTACTCAGAGCCTGAAAGAGGAATGGCATTTATGAACAAGGCTTGCCAGTATGCTTTTCAAAGGGAAGATGAGCTGTGCTTAGCTTCAACTATTCAGCTACTCTGTCACAAGAAGTGTCTCAAGATCAACACAGTATTCCAAGAAGTTTGCAAAGACTTTGCAGGATGAAATTGATAACAGATTAGACTTGGCCGAAGCTGAAGAAAGAATAAAAAATGATGACTATTGAAGATGTTCACAGCCCTTTTACCTTCATCTTTTATTTTACTTATGTAATGCACTTGTAATTTTCTTTAAGTTTTAATAAAATCATGAGGTATGTTTGTTTAGATCTGTTATGTGTAAGAAGAAGTTGTTAAACTCACTTACCTTAACTTAGTTAGATCTACCATTATTTATGTTTAAATAGGGGGAGATTGTTGGGAATCTAAACTTGTTAGATTCCCTGATCATTGATTTAAACATAATTAGGCTGTTAGATAGTCCCTTGCCTGTGCCTAGGAGGCAGGCAAGTTTCGCAAGACTCACAGAGATCCAAGTCTCTGTGAGCAACCTCAGAGGAGTCCATGTCAGAGACATTGTCAGGGAAGTCGAAGAATTACCTGAAGACATACTCATTGGCTGTGATGGATAACAGCCAAGATGTATCAGGGACTCTGAGGGGTTGAGAGTTAACAGGGGTGGCAATACCCTGATAACTCTCAGCACACTTTGGACATGCCATTTGTGTGTTCGAGACTATGAAGAATAAGGAAACTGTTTTTGACAACTGTTCCTTAAAGCATAATGGAAGACTACCAAGAATAGAAGGACATCATGTGACTGATGTGGGAACTTGTAAAAGCTTGTGTAGTCGACATCAAGTACTGTTTAAGTCAAACTCGTAACACTATAAATAGGATGTGTATCCATGCATTAATGTTGAACACTTTGAGATATTAAGAACATTAGTGCATATAACTTAGTGAATCAAACAGCTACGACTGTATTCATAAGTTAGGGTTTATTGTTGTTCAAAGTGTGCACAACACATTGTCATCAAACTGTGTTATCCATAACACTTGTAATTCTTTATTATACAATAATAAGATTACGTTTGAAAAGTAATACCTTGTGTTGATTAAGTTAAGATTAGGGTTTCTTGCATTGTTTAGGGACTTTCACAAGGAGAGCAAATTAAGAATCTGCAGAGCCAAATTATCAATTTGAAAGGGGATACCACCAAGCAAGGGAATGACATTAGATCTGAGCTTCGAAATGATATACAATCCTCCTTCAGCAATCAAACGAATGATTTGAAGAATATGCTGGCTAGTTTCTTACCCACCACTCAACCCTCTACTTCGGGCTCTCTACCTTCAAACACCGTCACCAATCCGAGAGCGAATGTGAGTGCTATTACTACCCGTAGTGGAGTTACTTTAGTAGGACCACCTATCCCGCCCCCATCATCTACACCTCCTCCACCACCATTTATCCCTACTACTCCTACACCTAGTATTAGTTCACCATCACCGTCTCCGCCTCGTCATGACGAAGTACCCAAGAAGAACCCTTCAACATCTCAACCTTCACCAACCCCACCTTCCACCTATAACCCCAGCATTCCTTACCCTTCTCGACTCGACAAGGCTAGAATTTTGACTAAGAATTACATTCAAGTCGCTAACTTTTTGGAAAAGGTTGCCGGCATGAAAGTCACCTTTACCCTTGTTGAAGCTCTTGCACAAATGCCACAATTTGTCAAGATGTTTAAGGAGTTGCTTAATAAGAAGGAGAAGATGGTCGAGTTTGTTAACACTCGCTTGAATGAAAATTGATCCGCAATCCTTCTTAAAGAACTTCCAGAAAAACTTGGAGATCCCGGTCGTTTTGTGCTTCCTTGTACTTTTAACCAAACCGACAAATTTACTGCCTTAGCCGATCTCGGGGCCAGTATAAATTTGATGCCTTTAAGTGTTTGGAAAAAGTTATCATTGCTCGACCTTACACCCACCAAGATGACTCTTGAGCTAGCCAATCGCACTCTCGCTTACCCCGTTGGTATTGCTGAAGATGTGTTCATTAAAGTTGGCACATTCACTTTTCCGGTCGACTTTGTCGTTGTTGATTATGAAATGGACCCTCGTATTCCGTTAATACTTGGCGCCCATTTTTGAGAACCGGTAGAGCTTTAATAGATGTGGAAAAATGTGAACTCATCTTAAGAGTCGGGGATGATGCACAAGTTTTTGAAATGGGGAAGCTTACAAGCAAATCCTTTGGAAGAGAATCAGCGAATATGATTAATGTGCTCGATGATTTTGTCGTCTACAACAATCCTCTATTCGATTCTTGCAATGATAATCCACTGTTTCAAGATGATGTGGATGATTCTCTCTCCAATTTGGAACCTTCACCCATATATGATTCTCCATCGATCTATGATGCTTATGACGATGATTCTAGTTCCGATGGAGATGATTATGATGATTTTACTTCCGAGTATCCCGACATGCCCACTTATGATGATTTTGATGAGGTCGATACTCTTTCGAGTGATTCTTCACATGATGAAGATCCTCTGCCATCCATGCTTAATCCTACTTTGGATGACTACTCATTTGAGGAAGACTTTTCTACTTTTCTCAATACTTACTTCGCTCATGAGAGTGATGCTTCTCCTTTAGACTTTGATGATTATGGTCTTGATCCTACTTCGGATTTGAAGAAAATTCTTTCAAAGGAGAAGCAACCGGACGACACCAACATTCGTAACACGTATGTTTTGACACCTCTTTGTCCACCTTCTGAGGACGAGGTTGTGCATTTTCTTCGCGGATCATCTTCAAATTATGCTGAGCTTGAGTGCTATTTTCCCCTAAAGGAAAAGGTGTTCGACCCCGGTATCGATACTCTTCAGCCATCTCAGTATCCGTCTGATGAAATAAAAGGAAAAATCTTTGGAACTATTCCAGATATGCTTGCACCTCTTCACCCTTGCTACCACCGTGCTCCATCTTTGCTTAAGGGAACCTAGCCTACTCTTCTTTGGCTTGCCTTGTTCGCCTTAAGCTTGTGCTATTTGATGGAAGAAAACTATGTATTTGATCCCGGTGGATATGTTTCATGCTTCTTCCTTTTCTAATCAAGGTCGAGTCAGGCTCATGACTCGGTGAACAAAAATCAAGCGCTTCTTGGGAGGCAACCCATGTATCTATCTTTTTACTATCTTTATCCTAAGTGTAGGGGAGACCCGTTGGTGTTTGATATTTCCTCTCTTCTCATATTCAGGGATTCGCGCGCTCAATGATCCAATCTTGATGATTTTTGACGACCCGTGATTCCGTGTTTCCGTCTTCCCGGTTCTATCCTAAACTCTTTTCGATTCACTATTTTATATTTTCCAATATTAAAATAGGAATCTTGTTAGTTGTCTTTTCCTTAGCAAGATTTAATCAGCGTGCACAATGTCCTAAGTGTAGGGGAGATTACTCCCACATGCTTAAACATTGAGGACAATGTTTATATCAAGTGTAGGGGGGACTTCTATCGAAGTTAAGTGGTCTTTTCCTTGTATTTGTCCTCATTTTAACCGGAAAATCAATTTTTCGACATTTTTCAAAATTTTTGATCTATTTTGGCCCATTAGTTTTCCCTTTGTATAGTTATTTCCTTTCTTTACTAGAATAAATTTTAAAAAAGTGGTTTTAATTTTCAAACGTTGTGAATCTTTTGACTCAACCCGAGTTTACTTATCTAAGTTTACTCTAGCTAGTATCCTTAACGTGTTTAAGTCAAGTTTTGCTAGGCTTTTATATAGGGAGCTATAAAACGCGAAAGTCTTAACTCTCAGGGGTTAAGAACAAGAACTTTTCACAAGTTCCTATAATTGATCCTAGAGAGTCGTTTATCAAGGGAACTTTAAAATGCGATTTCTAAACTTTAAAAAAGTCTAAGAGTTTGCAAGATCCTATAGGCGACTCGAAAACCCAAAACTTTGATTTAATAGGCTAAGCATCCACGAGTCTCATTCTTTGAGATTTTAAATTATGGAGAACGAGAGATGATAGAGTCAATTATAAGTTTGGTATTCTTTCGTGAATTTATGTGAGTTAATTATAAGCCTATTCTCCCATCGCTTGCTAATAAATTTATCTGCAATAAATAAGGTTGTACGATTTGAAAAGTTACTTAGCTTCTAGCCCAAGATCGTTTAAAAGTTGCTCGGTATGGATTAGAGTGCATAGCCAAGGCATAACTTATTGAAACGGGATGCGAAGATTGGCGAGTCCAAAAAGGTCATAACAAGGCATGAGGGCTACATTTTGTTGCTAAAGATCCAAAGTGATGTGAAGAATCATTTATCAAAAATCAATATGAAGGATCGAGACACACGACGAAAAGCAAATATTCCCCTAAAGATCATGGAGAAGTCTATCCAAAAAGGCCCTAACAAGGTATGAGGATAAATAGATCCAAGTCCAAAAAGGAGGCGGATCGTTGTATATCAAAATCCAAAATAAAGATTGGAGAAAAATGAAGAAGTCGTGGTCGAAATATGAAAAATCTCTCAAAACTTCAAGTGAAGAAATTCCTATTATGAAGAGAAGACAATTATTTCATGAACGTCTCTCAAGATTTGAAGTATGAAGTCGCTGCCAAATATCGGTCCGAGAAAGGTCTCAAATCGTGAAGCGAGTTATGCCAAGATATGAACTTTATGAGGTCCCGAGAAGCATTTTTAAAAGATTTTGTCCTTTAGCTAACTATTGATTAAATCGTCCCACTTTATTTTCAGACTAAATAACTATCGAAATAAGCCAACAATGCATCCTCGTGATCATTCAAGACAACAATAAAATATAAGAGATACACCTAGGAATAAGGGAGTCTAAGTAAATAATTGGCCCACATGAGTTCATGTTAGTTTGCTAACTTATAATAACAATGATCTCGTATTTAAGCTTGGTTTGGAGAAAGCGAAAACTTGAGGATGATGATCATTCATGATATTTTCAAAACCCTAAGGTATGTCTTTGATTTCTTTACTTCTTCCTTTGAATGTTAATAATTTTCTATCTCTTTAATAAAGGCCAATATGGATTGATTATGATGGAAAATGTAAATCGTGCTTTGTAACTAATGCATTGCATGAGGACATTGCAATGGTCAAGTGTAGGGGATTTGATAGGTGTGTAAACACCCATCCTTTTTACCACTTAACTACCATAATAACCAAGCCAAAACGTGTATTTTATGTCGTAAATGTCAGAATTATGCGTGGTTTGTGTTTTTGTTGTGATTTAGGACGAAAATGTGAAAAGGGGAGAAAACACGGGCATTCACGGGCCTTTATCGAAGAAAAAGACAAAAGACGAAGTCAAGAAATCAAGAGTGCAAAAAGAACGGAAGTCCAAGACCAATTCTGAAGATTTATCGAAGAAAAAGTCAAAAGACGGAAGTTTACTAAAAGCCGAAGAACTCAAGTCTAATTTATTGAAGAAATTACAAGACGAGTTCAAAGTAATCCCGAGACAAAGTTTAAAAAGTCGAAGACTTTGGAAGATTAAGGACTAAAGGATAATTAAAGAAAGAAGAAAGAGGGGAGGAAGCTTCCACTAAGCACCTCCCTAATCCACTATAAATAGGATCCTTAGGCTTTCATTTCATGTTGTTGGCTAAGTGTGACAATTAGCTCTTCCATTTTAATTTTTGCACATTTAAATACATGTCATTTACTTAATTTTCTTGCACCTTAAATTCATTTAATTTCAAGTAAGTTTCCTTTTAATTATTGTTAATCTTTACTTTTATTGTTTATCTCCTATATACCTTTCTTGCTTAACCTTTAATCTTCATGCTTATTGTTCATGTTTATGTTCTTTAAATTTCATTGATTTAATCAAGTGGGTTTTGATTATTGTGGTTATTATTGTTAGTTTTATTGATTTGGTTTGTTTGATTATCATTAGTTGATCATTTGTGGTTAGTCTTGTTTAATCTTTTGGTTTGATTTGATTAGTTTTGGTTAGATTGGTGTTATTTTTGCTTCCTTGTTCTTCGCTACTATTGTTGCCCAGATTATTCCGAACCAGCAATTCATTCCGAATCAAGGAATTTTGTTGATTATTCCGGATCAGTGGATATTCCGAATCAAACAGGTATTCCGGATCAAGGGTTTTTATTCGGAATAGTTAATATTTTGAATCAAGGTTGTTTATTCGGAATAATCAATTATTCCGATTAAAGCTTTTATTCTGAACGAAGGCCCTTTGTTAATTATTCCGGATCAACCAATTATTCCGAGTAAAGGAATTATTCCGGATGAAGGCTTTATAGCAAATTATTCCGAATGAAGAGCTTTTATTCCGAATGAAGGGTTTGTTCTAGTTTATTCCGGATCAACTGGTTATTCCGGATCATCAATATATTTCGAACCAAGCAAACATTCTGGATCAAGGCAAATATTCCGAATAAAGGATTTATTCTGGATAAGTGACATATTCCGGATAAAGAATTTATTCCGGATCAAGGTTTTATTCCGGATGAAGGCTTTTGTTTGAATATTCCGAATGAAGCAAAATTATTCCGAGTGAAGAAGAATCATTCCGAACGAAGGTGACATTCCGAACGAGTGATTTTTCCGAATGAAGGTTTATTCCAAATGAGCTGTTTTCAGGTTATTTTAAGTTTCTGTTTTTAAGTTTGAATTTTTAAGCTTTACTTTTCCCTCCTTTTTCTTAGTTGCACTTTAAGTTTACTTGCCTTAGATTTATTTTAAGCCTTGCCTTAGTTTAAGTTTTAGTTGCGTCTTAAGTTTGCCTTTAGGATAGTTTTAGGTTTGCATTATTTACTTTAAGTGCCTTTTAATTTTTCGTCGCGTTTTAAATTCTTGTCATTTATTTTCAATTAATATTAAATTACCCGCCTTTTACGTTAAAGTTTTGCATTTTAATTTTACTACAACGACACAATATTTGTTTCCACCAAAGACAACCGAGTCACACATTAATCCATTTTTCAATTCGATTAGACCAACACAACGAACTTTTATAGTTTTATACTAGGCAAAAGCCTTGTATCAGTCGCACTCTCATTGATGTAGCCGCGGGCGAATTAATCATGAGAGTTGGTGACGACAAAATCGTCTTCAACATGGATAAACTTTCTAAGAAACCTTATGAACACGAGAGCGTTAATTTCATTGACGTACGTGATGAGGCTTGTGAAGAACATTTCAAAGACGCTTGTAAAAGTGGTTTTTCTTCTCTACCCATTGTTGAGACCATTGCCTCTATTGCTCCCTCACTAACTCCGTTTGGAGAAAGTGACTTCCTTTTGAAAGAATTTGAAGCAACTTTAGGGGATGTGGACTTAAAATATGACGATTCTCTCTCTGATTGGGATGAAGACATTCGTACCATTGAGAAACTTCTCAATGAGGACCATATTTCTCCACCTTCTCCTATGGAAATCAAAAATGATGATCCGAATTTGACTACGCCTTCCATCGACAATCCTCCGGATTTAGAGCATAAGGATTTACCATCTCATCTCGAATACGTTTTTCTCGAAGACAATCAGAAGTTACCCGTCATCATTGCAAAGGACTTAAAAGAGGATGAAAACTCTCAACTTATCGATGTGCTAAAAAATCATAAGAAAGCAATTGCTTGGAA
Source organism: Glebionis coronaria (assembly GCA_025667525.1). NCBI lineage: Eukaryota > Viridiplantae > Streptophyta > Magnoliopsida > Asterales > Asteraceae > Glebionis > Glebionis coronaria. The sequence continues at coordinate 51,473,908 of CM046880.1, forward strand.
AATTTCCGACATCCGTGGAATTGATCCTAACTTTTGTACTCATAAAATTCTCAAGGAAGATGACTTTAAACCCGCAATCCAAAGCCAAAGAAAGGTTAATCCAAAAATTCATGACGTCATCAAGAAAGAAGTTATCAAACTTCTCGATGCCGGAATGATTTACCCTATTTCGGATTCGCCCTGGGTTAGTCCTGTCCATTGTGTGCCTATGAAAGGCGGAATAACCATTGTTCCCAATGAAAACAACGAGTTAATTCCTACTCGACTTGTCACGGGTTGGCGAGTTTGCATAGAATATCACAAGCTCAATGATGCCACTCGTAAGGATCATTTTCCTCTTCCTTTCATGGATCAAATGCTCGAACGTTTAGCGGGTAATGACTACTATTGCTTCCTAGACGGTTTCTCCGGGTATTATCAAATTCCCATCAATCCAAAAGACCAAGAGAAAACCACATTCACTTGTCCTTATGGAACATTTTCTTACCAAAGAATGCCTTTTAGCTTATGCAATGCTCCTGGGACTTTCCAAAGGTGTATGATTGCTATATTCCATGACATGGTTGAAGAAACTATGGAAGTCTTTATGGATGATTTCTCGGTCTATGGTGATTCTTTCTCTACTTGCCTTGCCAATTTAGAACGTATGCTCAAACGGTGTGAAGACACTCGTCTCGTTCTTAATTGGGAAAAATGCCATTTCATGGTAAGAGAAGGCATTGTTCTTGGTCATAAAATTTCCAAAGCCGGTATTGAAGTCGACCGTGCTAAAGTCGAGGTGATTGCTAAATTACCTCATCCTTCAACCGTGAAGGGTGTGAGAAGTTTTCTTGGTCATGCGGTCTTCTATCGTCGATTCATTCAAGATTTTTCTAAGATCGCTTGCCTGATGACCCACCTCTTGGAAAAAGATACTCCTTTTATCTAATCTAAAGAGTGTATCGAATCTTTCAATCTTCTTAAGGATAAATTAACTAAGGCACCAGTGTTAGTTACCCCTAATTGGGAGTTACCTTTTCAATTGATGTGTGATGCTAGCGACTTTGCTATTGGAGCGGTTTTGGGATAAAGAATCAACAAATATTTCCAACCAATCCATTATTCTAGCAAGACAATGACGGGGTCCACTACCGAAAAAGAGCTTTTAGTTGTAGTGTATGCTTTTGAAAAATTTCGCCCCTATCTTGTCCTTTCCACTACCATTGTGTACACCGATCATTTCGCGTTGAAGTACTTGTTAACAAAACAAGATTCCAAACCAAGACTTCTTCGTTGGGTTTTACTCCTTCAAGAATTCAAAATTGAAATTCGTGATAAAAAGGGAGTGGAAAACCTAGCCACGGATCATCTTAGTAGACTCGAGGATCCTTATCAAGGGGATCTCCTAAATCAAAAGATTAATGAATCTTTTCCTCTTGAGGCCTTGATGTCTATTAACTCCAATCTTGATGAGACCCCATGATTTGCGGACTTTGCAAACTACTTGGCGGGTGGAATTCTCATCGAAGGGTTATCGTCCCAACAAAAGAAGAAATTCTTCAAGGATGTGAAAACTTACTATTGGGACGACCCTTATCTATTCAAACAATATGCTGACTTGATCCTTCTTCGGTGTGTTGACGGGCCCGCAGCTTTAAAAATCTTGGAAGCTTGTCATAAAGGACCAACCGGTGGTCACTTTGGTCCCAATTACACCGCGAAGAAAGTTTTCGATTTTGGATTTAATTGGCCCACCATTTATCGTGATGCACACGAAATGGTTAAGCATTGTGATGCTTGCCAGCGACAAGGCAAGATCACACATAAAGATGAGATGCCTCAAAATTTCATCCAAGAGTGTGAAATCTTTGACGTATGGGGCATCGACTTTATGGGGACATTTCCATCATCCAAAGGGAACAAATACATCCTCGTTGCCGTTGACTACGTATCTAAATAGGATGAAGCAAAGGCTTTACCTACTCACGATGCGAGGGTGGTTGTGAACTTTCTGAAACAATTATTTGCTCGATTCGGTGTTCCTCGTGTTATCATTAGTGATCGCAAGACTCATTTTTGCAATGATCAGTTTGCACGAGTCATGGCTAAGTATGGCGTCAATCACCGTCTTTCCACCGCGTATCATCCACAAACAAATGGTCAAGCCGAGATTTCAAACCGTGGACTTAAGAGAACCTTAGAGCGTACCGTGGGAGAGCATAGTGCCTCATGGGCCGATAAGTTAGATGATGCTTTGTGGGCTTTCCGTACCACATATAAGACACCTATTGGTTTCACTCCATATCGTCTTGTGTGCGGAAAGGCATGCCACCTCCCCATTGAGTTGGAGCATAAGGCTTATCGGGCCTTGAAATGGGCTAATTTTGATAACAACAAATCTGGTGATCTTAGGAAAATCCAACTCAATGAACTTAATGAACTGAGGAATGAGGCTTATGAAAATTTGTTGATTTATAAGGAGAAAACCAAGCTCATTCATGATTCTAAGATTAAAAATTGAGAGTTCAAAATAGGTGATCAAGTTTTACTCTTTAACTCTCGGTTGAAAATCTTTTTGGTCAAGCTTAAGAGCCGTTGGTCTGGTCCATTCACCATCGCCAAAGTCTTCCCTTATGGCACCATTGAGTTATCGCAACCAAATGGGCCAAACTTCAAAGTGAATGGCCAGCGTGTTAAGTTGTACTTTGGTAAGGACATCTCTCATGAGATGATTCCATCCCTCGCCACGTTTCCTTTGAATTAGTTCTGGGTCGAGTCAGGCTCGTGACTGGGCTAACAAAAACAAGCGCTTCTCTAGGGGGAGCTACATAGGTGTTTGTTGTCTTGTTTCTTATGATGTGCAGGGATTAAAGCTTTCAAAGAGCGCTTTTGATGATATTTAACGACCCGTGATCCCGTGTACCCGTCTTCCCGGTTCTATCCTAAACTGTCGTGATTCAATATTTCATATCTTAATATGTTCATATTGAAATCACTTTAGTTGTCTCTTCCTTAGCGAGATTTAAACAGAGTGCACAATGTCCTAAGTGTAGGGGAGTTTACTCCCACATGCTTAAACATTGAGGACAATGTTTATATCAAGTATAGGGGGACTTCTATCGAAGTTAAGTGGGCTTTTCCATTAATTTGTCCTCATTTTAACCAGAAAATCTAATTTTTCGACATTATTCAAAAATTTTGATCTATTTTGGCCAAGTAGTATTTTCATTTATTCTCTTTTATGTTCTTTCCTTTTGTTATCGCGTCGTATGTATATATTTCATTTCAAAAATAAAGTCAAAAGCGAAAAATAAAGTTAAATAAAATGGTTTTAATAAGTTTAGATGTCTTTGATATATTAGGCCCGTCATGAATCTTTTGACTCAACCTGAGTTTACTTATCCAAGTTTACTCTAGCTAGTATCCTTAACGTGTTTAAGTCAAGTTTTGCTAGGGTTTTATATAGGGAACTCTAAAATGCGAAAGTCTTAACTCTTACGGGTTAAGAACAAGAACTTTTTGTAAGTTCCTATAACTGATCCTAGAAAGTCGTTTATCAAGGGAACTTTAAAATGCGAATTCTAAACTTGAAAAAGTCTAAGAAGTTGCAAGATCCTATAGATGACTTGAAAACCCAAAACTTTGATTTAATAGGCTAAGCATCCACGAATCTCATTCCTTGAGATTTTAAATTATAGAGAACGAGAGATGATAGAGTCAATTATAAGTTTGGTATTCTTTCATAAATTTATGTGAGTTGATTATGAGCTTTTTCTCCCATCGCTTTTAATAAATAATTTGCAATAAGTAAGGTCGTACGATTTGAAAAGTTACTTAGCTTCTAGCACAAGATCGTTTAAAAGTTGCTCGATATTAATTAGAGTTCATAGCCAAGGCATAACTTATTGAAGCGGGATGCGAAGATTGGTGAGTCCGAAAAGGCCCTAACAAGGCATGAGGGCTACATTTTGTTGCTAAAGATCCAAATTGATGTGAAGAATCATTTATCAAAAATCAATATGAAGGATCGAGACATACGAGGAAAAGCAAATACTCCCCTAATGATCATGGAGAAGTCTATCCGAAAAGACCCTAGCAAGGTATGAGGATAAATAGATCCAAGTCCTAAAACGAGGCGGATCGTTTTATATCAAAATCCAAAATAAAGATTGGAGAAAAATGAAGAAGTCGTGGTCCAAGTATGAAGAATCTCTCAAAAACTTCAAGTGAAGAAATTCCTATTATGAAGAGAAGACCATTATTTCAAGATCATCTCTCAAGATTCGAAGTATGAAGTTAATACCAAATATCGATCCGAGAAAGGTCTCAAATCGTGAAGCGAGTTATGCCAAGATATGAACTTTATGAGGTCTCGAGAAGCAGTTTTAAAAGATTTTGTCCTTTAGCTAACTATTGATTAAATCGTCCTACTTTATTTGCAGCCTAAATAAACTATCGAAATAAGTCAACAATGCATCCTCGTGATCATTCAAGACAATCATAAAATATAAGAGATACACCTAGGAATAAGGGAGTCTAAGTGAATAATTGGGCCACATGAGTTTGTGTTAGTTTACTAACTTATAATAACAATGATCTCATTTATAAGCTTGGTGTGGGGAACGTGAAACTTGAGGGTGATAAACATTCATGACAACCAAAGCCCTAATGTAAGTCTTCGATCTCTTTATTTGTTCTTCCTTCTTGCATCTTGTAATTTTCTAATCTTTTTTGTTTCCTTAGTGTTTAGTATTTAATAAAGGCCAAGGTAGGTTAATTATGATGGAAATGTAAACCGTGCTTTGAAATTAACGCATTGCATGAGGGCATTGCAATGGTCAAGTGTAGGGGATTTAATAAGTGTGAAAACACTTATCCTTTTACAACTTAATTATAATAAAGACGAGGCCAAAACGTGTATTTTATGTCGTAAAACTCGGAATTATACGTGGTTTGTGTTTTTATTGTGTTTTAGGACAAAAATATGAAAATGGAAGAAAACACGGGCTTTGACGGCTTTTTATCGAAGAAAAAGACAAAAGACGAAGTCAAAAGATCAAAAGTGCAAGAAGAACGGAAGTCAAAGGCCTATTCTGAAGATTTATTGAAGAAAAAGTCTAAGGACGGAAGTTTAACAAAGTCGAAGAACCAAGTCTACGAAAAGAAGAAAAATAGAAGACGAGTTCAAGTTATCATTTGACTAATCCCGAGATAATGTCGAGAAAAACATGTTATTTAAAAGAAGAGAAGACAAGAAGAAAGAGAGGAAACAACACCTTCCCCTTCCCCTATATATAGTCTCCTAATATGTCATTAGGAGTCTAGTCTTTAATTTTAGTAGTATTTAATTTTTTAGTTAGTTTTTATTTTTAGTGTGTGTTTTACTTTTTCTCTCTAGCTTTTTTTCAAGCTTATCAAACTTTCATCTTAATCTTGTAATTTTGAATCTTAATCTTTAATATAATCAAGCTTTTTAATAAATTCTCATTCTACCTCTCTTAATCATAATCTATTGTTTTGCTTAATTAATCATGTAGTTGATTTCATCTTGTGGATTGTGTGATTGGTTTGCTTATTGGATTGTGCTTATTGATTTGGTGTGTTTGAGTTTTTTTAGATTATTGTGCTTATTGCTTAATTTTATGTTTGTTAGTTTTTAAATAAGTTGATTTTGATAGATTAATATTTTTATAAAAAGTTGATTTTAAATAATTTGATTATTTAGAGTTCTTAAAAGTTTATAAATTGTGTCTTATTAGCTTTTTCTAAAAATTGATTTGGTTTAAGTTTTGGTAAGTGCTTATTTGATTTTTGCTTATTTTGGCTTAATTCGGATTTTCTAAACCTTTTTATCCCGAACTAGTTGAAAACCCTTTTATCCCGACTTACATTCAGTTCACTATATTCCGACATGTGCAAATTCACCTTTTCCTGAACTAAATCAAGTCCTGTAATCCGAATAAGGTTCTAAACCCTTATTCCGGATTAGATACTAAGCACTCACTCCGAATTAATTCCAGTATCCACATTCCGGATTGCGTACTAAAGGTTCAATCCAAATTACATGAGTGACACATATTCCGAATTAGATGCGACAAGGGCTTTCCAGATTGTTTAAACGTGTGGATTCCGGATTACTTCAAGAACCCGTATTCCGGATTACATCCGGAAGATAGATTCCGGATTAGCAGCTTTGGGTGCATTCCAAATTAAGTATAGAAAAGTGGATTCCGGAAGGAAAGGTGTATTCCGGATTGACTGGTGAATCACATTCCAGATTGTATCCAGATTGTGGATTCCGACTTGTTTGTTTTTCAGGGATCCCGAATTGGATTAGAATCTTTGATTCCGGATTGTTTGGGTTTATCATTTCCCGACTTATATTCAGTTTTGGTTTCCTGACTTATTTTTAAACTTAATTTTTCCCGCCAATTTTTTCCTAGTTTAAGTTTTAAACATTTTCACTCAGTTTAATTTTCAAGTTATTTTTATCAAGTTTACATTTTTATAATGCTTTAAGTTTCAAATTTACTTTTAAAGTTTTAATTTTCGTCTTTTATTTTTAAATATTAATTTTTAGTTTAACTTTTAAAGCTTTCATTTTTACTCAATGACATTTACATTTTCAACTTTATTTTAAAATAGATAATTACCTTTAGCTATTTTCACCAAGTTCTACTGTGCAACATTCATTCTGGAAAAGCAATCAAGGTTAGACATTCTTCTTTATTTTTAATAGCTTTTACGTTTATGTTATTTGTAGACTTAGATAATCAAGCTCCCCCTTTTTAGTGACCAACACCAATAATTCCACCTTAAACCGTGATCAATTCGAATTGAATCGAGTACGAACACACACACACAAATCCCATTGTACCAAATCCATACATATTACCTGATATGATTGAGAATCGTCTAGCGAATACTCACGGAGTATTGTAAGTAAAATACACATGGATTACGGTACGTGTAATACACATGAGATACGGTACATGGAGTACACGTGGAATGCGGTACATGAAGTACACGTGGAATGCCCATGAGATGATTGGTATGGGTGTCGACCATTAGACATGATTTAAAATAAAAGAGTTTATTACAGTTAGCAAAACCAGACCGATGTGAACAACAAGATAGCCTAGCTTTTACAACTTAGACATAAATTCTGGTTGCACAAAGAGACAAGAAAATATGGTTCACCAAAATTCAACCATGATTAACATGAAAGCATGATTAATGAAAACGAACCATGACTATCATGAAAGCAGGATTAAATGAAATCCATCAATGTCTAGCAAGAAGCATAATCAACATGATGAAAGCATAATCAACATAAAGAGACTTAAGACATAATCACCATAAAAACGTAATCAGCATGAGAGTATGAAAACATCATCGTCATTAGGAGAAAACACATAATCAATGGTGATTAAACATAGACTGGTGTGGATGGCTATGGTTCCATCCACAAGATTCGAAGAAAGACATGTGACTATGTATGGATGATTATGGTTCACTCCATACTTGTCAAATTTCAAGGGGAAAATATCATGGATAGAATTTAACAACATAGGACTAAATATGGATGGCTGGGGTCCATTCCGTACTAGTCAAATTTCAATGAAATATGGCTATTATACAGCCATCTGACAATTTAAAAGAGGAACAACGTAAAATGATTAATCTGATAGAAACATAGGATAAACATAAGAGATGCATGAAATAGGTCATGAAGGCATAGCCAACAAAAATGACATGAGCATGGGTGAATGCCTATGGTTCGGTTCAAAACACAAAATTTACATGATAAGGGTGATATGGGTCAGTTCACAACACAAAATTTCGTATGAAATACATGAAATTTGACATGAGCAAAGGTGGACTCCTATGGGTCGGTTCACAAAACAAAATTCGAATGAAAAACACATGCGACTAAATATGGCCAGTCCTGTCCAAACCATTACTTAGTGAAAACATAACAAAAAATAAATGATACATGAAATAAACAAATGAAAATCAACTGTCAGTTTAGGAAGCCCTGGTGACTACCCACTAGTCACAATTCAAATTTTAGAGCCTACGGGTCGAAACCTGGCTCTGATACCATAATTGTAACACCACATTTGGATAAATGGACCGTTACGTAGTAATTATGGCATGTCATTAAAGCATGCAAGGTAATGTCCTAAAACATAATGACCATAAAGGGAAAACCAGAATCAAACATCGGTTCCCATACATAAGCCCAAAACATAAATAAAGGAAATGGAATAGGAAGGACAAAAAAAGTGTCCAAGCAAGCATAAGCATATGAGGAAAAATGAGACGAAGTCTAAGGCAGCTTCCATCCTATGCACGTCATCCAAATGCTCCAGGCTGTCCTTGGGTACCTTCCGTTTGGGTCATGGAAAGGAAAATATACGGCGGAGCAATACGATCAGTGAACTGTATATGACAATGATATGAATGGCATAAACATAAGTAAAGTATGAAATGAAGTAAAGTGATAGTGCAACGGAATAATGTAAGTCCTGGAAAACCTGGTTTAAGCTTATAAGACTGGTTTTATTTTTCTGAAAAGAATTATGTTAGTTTAAACTGAAAACTGTATTTTAAATATGTCTGGAGCCCAAATAGATCATTTTACATCAACTTGCATGAATACTTAGAGGGGTGACCTCATCATGCAATTAGAGGGGTTGCCTCTAATTATAATAGTATGAGTGGAGGGATCAGCTCCTGTGTAAAACCCGCATGCTTTTACCATGAATAGTACCCTTATAATCGTACGTACATGATTTAAACTTTCCTTTTATAACATGTTTACGTTCACGAATTTTAATTACAAGAATTACGTACGTATTATTACACGATAAGTATTAAGTATGTATTAATGCACGATAATTATTACCAACAATAATTATAATCACGAACATGAAAACATAAACGTAAATAATCACGAGCATATTATTATGTAATTACGCAATTATTATTACGATTATGTATAAGTATATAAGTTAACACGAACGTTTAATAATAACGTCACGTAAATACGAACACGAGAACACGTAAAATATTAGAACACGAAAACTACGGGTTTCCCCTTGGTGTGACCTTGTAGCCGCGACACACACAAAGAGGAAGGGGGCCCACAAGCCCATTTTTTGGTTTTATAAAAGAAAACTAAAACTACAGAGTTTTCATAATATATTTTTACAGAAAAAGTTAAAACCCTAGCTTCCTTTGGACCCCATAGCCGTGGCACATACATCAAGACAAGGAGGATTCGATTTTGATTTTGGATCTTTGGTATTTGGTTCGTGTGCGTGTTATTTTCAATCACACGTCAAGGTAAAACATAAAACCTTAATCTTTAATCTTTTTATTTAATTATGTTTTTATGTTAGATCCTTAAAAACAATTAAATAAAACATGTTATGGGATCAAATAAACATGAGAAAAGGGTTTTGTTTGGTTTGTTGTGGTTCGGCAGCCAACTAAGAGTCAAAGGACTCTCGGTGCCCCTTTTAAACTACAACCGAGACCCCTATGGGGCTCGGTGTGGGTCTCGACGCAGCAGCAAGCACCACCGGCTTGCGCCGGTGGCTGTTTGGGTCAGACGAGGGGAGCAGCGAGGCAGCAGGGGAGACCACCGGCTTGCGCTAGTAGGATCTTCGAAGCTAGCAGCGGCTAGCCATGACAGCAGCCGCCGTCGTTGGCAGGGCAGCCCCAGCCGCCGCCGCAGCCGCGGCTGTGGGTGGTGGTTGGTGGTGGGGTTTTGGTTCGGGCCGGTTCACGGGTTTACAGGTCCGGCTCACGACATATTTTTAATAAAATAATACATGGGTTCGGTTTATTATTTTATTTTACAAGTTTATTTATTTACAAGTTAATTAAATTAATTTAACATGTCATATAATTAATTTAATTAAAACATGGACTTAGATTTAATATTATTATTAATAATACATGATTATAACCTAAGTATTTTTATTATGAAATTAGACTAAAGTAATTAATTAATTATTAAAACATGACATATAATTAATTAATTTCCATGACTTAGGTTATATTAATATAAATATTAATACATGTTTTACCTAAGTATTATATACACTTTAACTTAATTAAATCATGTTATATTTAACTAAATCTTATAACATATAGTTTATTTAATTTACATGCATTAATTAATAAACTATACAATTAACCACATGACTTAGTATATTAATCAGTAAAACTTAAGCTTATTTTATTAGCTTAATAATCTAGCTTATTTCTATTTATGGAAACTTTCTATTTTTAGAAACTTATCTATTTTAAGTAGTTAATCTATTTATGGAAACTTTCTATTTTTAGAAACTTATTTATTTTAAACAGTTAATCTATAATTGGAAACTTTCTATCTTTGGAAACGTTCTATTTTAGGAAACCTGCTATTTTTAGAAAGTTACATATTATTACACAACAAGGATAATAATACAAGTAATACTTAATCAGAATATACAGAATACATGATAAACACAACATAACGTTAAAATCAGTAAAACAAGGCATGAACATATAAAACAAGCTAAGACATGATATAAAATCAGTTACGTACTCAGTAATCAGAATACTTACACACGTACACTATTTATGTAGCATTATTGAGATCGAAGTAGGACTATTCTGTTCGTCTTCTTCGTTCACTGGACACAAGGTACGGATTCTCCGTCCCTTCAGTATGGACATTCTTTCCTTATTAAGATTTCCCCGTATGCAGCCAACTGCTTTCCCAGTATGTGTTTTATATGTTTTGATTTGCTTATGTTTAATTGAATGCCTAAGCCATATACATGTAATATAAAGTTTTAGCCAAGTATAAAATATTATCGTCCGATCTTTTCGAATTGATTACCGATTAAGAGTGCGACTCAATTGTCTTTTGGTGAACAAGAGGATGGTTTGGTTGATTATCTATTTTAAACTTAAAAGCAAATAATTGTCGTTGAGTAAAGATTAAAGCTTTTACAAAATTGAACTAAAAGTTATTTAGAAAAAGACTTAAAACATAAAACTTTGTAAAACTGTAAAACTATAAAACTTAAACAATCGAAATGCAAAACTGAATTCTATCGGAATGTACTAAATTCATAACCATCGGAATGTGATTAAAACCAAGCCATCGGAATAATTCATCTTAATAGTCATCGGAATACCAAAGTCCATTCTGTCGCAATGTTGTTCTATCGGAATACAAGGTATCGGAATGTTTCTGTCACAATATGATTCTATCGGAATGATAAGCTATCGGAATGTATCAAATTAAAATTGGGCAGAGTTTCGACTTAAAAGGACCTTAAGCCCCGTCGGAATATGCGATCGCAATGAGCGATCGCAATCCCAGATCGGAATAAGGGGAAATAACCAAACTATCGCAAAGTAACACCCCAATGGGTGATTGTGATAAACAAAAGCAGCCGTCAGAATGTCTGAATCCCCAATATTGCGATGGAATGCAATAGTAATCCGAAATTGGTGGCAAGCAGAAAACTCAATAAGCACGTATAATAAGCTCACTTAATCGAATCTTAAATAACTCAATAAGCTTAAATTTGATAACTTTCAAAACATAAAATCATAAACTTTATAAAAGAACTTTAAAATGACTTAAACCTTTTTAATAATCCGAAAAGTAATAAGCTAGAACATGAAATAAGCCAATAAGCATAAAGAGCTTATAACTTAAACCGCAAGAGAGCTTATGTAGGAATGAAAAGTTTAACCTTTTAAACACGAAATCATCAAATCAAATGTATGAAGTATAAATTTCAGATCAAAAGTTAAAGTAAACCAAGAAATGTAGAAAGAGATTAAAGAACAAAATCCTTAAACTTGAATTTTGATTAATGAAATCCAAATACAAAAAGCTTAAACTTGAAAGATTTAAAGAAAGAAAAGATGAAAAACTTAGTGAGAGAAAGTTTGGAACTTTCTCTCTCTAAAAACTAGAAAGGAAAAATTAAAAATGAAACTAGCTAACCACCCTTCTAATGTGATTAGGAGGGTATTTATAGGCTAAGTGGGAAGTGCATGTGTGGTGTGCCTCCTTCTTTCTTTTCTTCTCGACTCGATTTAATTCTCTGTCTTTTCTCGACATCGTCTCGGGATTTGAACTCGTCTTTTAATTTTCTTCTATAATTAGACTTGAGTTCTTCGACTTCATTAAACTTCCGTCTTTAGACTTTTTCTTCGATAAATCTTCAGAATAGGCCTTGGACTTCCGTTCTTTTTGCACTCTTGATCTTTTGACTTCGCCTTTTCTCGTTTTCTTTGATAAAAGCCCGTGAAAGCCCGTGTTTTCTTCCTTTTTCATTTTTTGGTCCTAAAACACAATAAAAACACAAACCACGCATAATTCTGACTTTTACGACATAAAATACGCGTTTTGGTCTTGTTATTATTGGAAATAAGTGGTAAAAGGATAAGTGTTTTCACACTTATTAAATCCCCTACACTTGACCATTGCAATGCCCTCATGCAATGTATTAATTTTAAAGCACGGTTTACATTTTCCATCATAAATAACCCACCTTGGACTTTATTAAATATTAAACTTTAAGGAAAATAAAAAGATAGTAACAAGTAAAGAAATTAAAGACTTACATTGGGTTTTGGCTGCCATGAACGTTTATCATCCTCAAGTTTCACGTTCCCCATACCAAGCTTAAAAATGAGATCATTGCTATTATAAGTTAGCAGACTAACATGAATTCATGTGGGTCAATTATTCACTTAGACTCCCTTATTCCTAGGTGTATCTCTTATATTTTATTATTGTCTTGAATATCACGAGGATGCATTTTTGACTTATTTCGATAGTTATTTAGGCCAAAAATAAAGTGGGACGATTTAAGCAATAGTTAGCTAAAGGACAAAATCTTTTAAAACTGCTTCTCGGGACCTCATAAAGTTCATATCTTGGCATAACTCGCTTCACGATCTGAGACATTTCTCGGACCGATATATGGCAGCGACTTCATACTTCCAATCTTTGAGAGACGTTCTTGAAATTATGGTCTTCTCTTCATAATAGGAATTTCTTCACTTGAAGTTTTGAGAGATTCTCATCTTTGGACCACGACTTCTTCATTTTTCTCCAATCTTTACTTTGGACTTTGATATACAACGATCCGCCTCCTTTTAGGACTTGGATCTATTTATCCTCATACCTTGCTAGGGTCTTTTCGGATAGACTTCTCCATGATCTTTAGGAGAGTATTTGCTTTTCGTCGTGTGTCTCGATCCTTCATATTGATCTTTGATAAATGATTATTCACATCACTTTTGGATCTTTAGCAACAAAATGTAGCCCTCATGCCTTGTTAGGGCCTTTTCGGACTCGCCAATCTTCGCATCCCGCTTCAATAAGTTATGCCTTGGCTATGAACTCTAATTAATACCGATCAACTTTTAAACGATCTTGTGCTAGAAGCTAAGTAACTTTTCAAATCGTACAACCTTATTTATTACAGATAATTTTTTTAGGAAGCGATGGGAGAATAGGATTATAATCAATTCACATAAACTCATGAAAGAATACCAAACTTATAATTGACTCTATCATCTCTCGTTTTTCACAATTTAAAATCTCAAGGAATGAGACTCGTGGATGCTTAGCCAATTAAATCAAAGTTTTGGGTTTTCGAGTCGCCTATAGGATCTTGCATCTTCTTAGAATCTTTCAAGTTTAGAATTTATGTTTTAAAGTTCCCTTGATAAACGACTCTCTAGGATCAATTATAGGAACTTGCGAAAAGTTCTTGTTCTTAACCCGTGAGAGTTAAGACTTTCGCGTTTTAAAGCTCCCTATATAAAAGCCTAACAAAACTTGACTTAAACACGTTAAGGATACTAGCTAGAGTAAACTTAGATAAGTAAACTCGGGTTGAGTCAAAATATTCACGACTTTGAAACATTTAAAACTACTTTATTAAACTTTATTTAAGTAAGGAAAGTAAATAACGATAACAAAGGAGAATACTACAATACTACTAGGCCAAAATAGATTAAAAATTTTTGAAAAATGTCGAAAAATCAATTTTCCGGTTAAGATGAGGGCAAATTCATGGAAAAGACCACTTACTTCGATAGAAGTCCCCCTACACTTGATATAAACATTGTCCTTAATGTTTAAGCATGTGGGAGTAAACTCCCCTACACTTATGACATTGTATACTTTGTTTAAGTCTTGCTAAGGAAAGGACAACTAGAGTGATTTCAATGTGAACATATGAAATATTGAATCACGATAGTTTATGATAGAACCAGGAAGATGGGAACACGGGATCACGGTTCGTCAAAAATGTAAAAAGTACTCTTTGAAGCTTGAATCCCTGCACAAAATAAGAAACAAGACAACAAACACATATGGGGCTCCCCCCTACACTTATTATGAAAACGATAAAGGATAGATCACGGGTTGCCTCCCAAGAAGCGCTTGTTTTTTATAACCGAGTCACGAGCCTGACTCGACCCAAAACTAGTTCATGGGAAACATGGTGAGGGATGGAATCATCTCATGAGAGATGTCCTCACCAAAGTACAACTTCACGCACTGGCCATTCACCTTAAAATTGGGCCCATTTGGCTGAGAAAGCTCAATGGTGCCATATGGAAAGACTTTGGCGATGGTGAATAGACCAGACCAACGGCTCTTCAACTTGCCTGAGAAGATCTTCAACCGAGAGTTAAAAAGTAAGACTTGATCACCAACGTGGAACTCTCGGTTCTTAATCCTTGCATCATGGATGATCTTGGTCTTCTCCTTGTAGATCAATGAATTCTCGTAAGCTTCATCCTCAATTCATTAATCTCGTTGAGTTGAATCTTGTGAAGATCACCGGCTTTGTTGATATCGAAGTTAGCCCACTTCAAGGCCCAGTATGCCTTATGTTCCAACTCGATAGGGAGGTGGCATGCTTTCCCGTACACAAGACGATAAGGTGTACAACCAATCGGGGTCTTGTATGCAGTACGGAAAGCCCACAGAGCATCATCTAACTTATCGGCCCACGCGGCACGATGCTCTCCCACAGTACGCTCCAAAAATCACTTCAATCCACGGTTGGAAATTTCGGCTTGCCCATTGGTTTGGGGATGATAAGCGGTGGAAAGACGATGATTGACACCATACTTAGCCATGACTCTTGCGATTTGATCATTGCAAAAATGAGTCCCGCGGTCACTGATGATAGCACGAGGAACACCGAATCGAGCAAAAAGCTGCTTCAAAAATTTCACAACCACCCTCGCATCGTTCGTAGGAAGAGCCTTAGCTTCAACCTATTTAGAAACGTAGTCAACGGCTACGAGGATGTACTTGTTCCCTTTAGATGATGGAAATGGCCCCATAAAGTCGATGCCCCATACGTCAAAGATTTCACATTCTTGTATGAAATTTTGAGGCATCTCGTCCTTATGTGTGATCTTGCCTTGTCTTTGGCAAGCATCACAATGTTTAACCATTTCGTGAGCATCACGATAAATGGTGGGCCAATAAAATCCTGAGTCAAACACTTTCTTGGCGGTGTAGTTGGGACCAAAGTGACCATCGGTGGGTCCTTTATGGCAAGCATCAAGGATTTGTAAAGCTGCCGGCCCATCAACACATCGACGAATGATCAGATCAGCGCATTGTTTAAAGAGATAAGGGTCATCCCAGAAATAAGTCTTAACATCTTTAAAGAACTTCTTCTTTTGTTGGGATGTTAACCCTTCATTGAGAATTCCACTCGCTAAGTAGTTTGCAATGTCTGCAAACCACGGGGTGTCATCAAGATTGGAGTGAATAGACATTAAGGCCTCAAGGGAAAATAGTCATTGATCTCTTGATTCGGATGATCCCCTTGATAAGGATCCTCAAGTCTACTTAGATGATCCGCGGCTAGGTTTTCGGCTCCCTTCTTGTCACGAATTTCAATGTTAAATTCTTGTAGGAGTAAAACCCAACGAAGAAGTCTTGGTTTAGAATCTTGCTTAGTTAATAAGTACTTCAACGCGGAATGATCGGTATACACGATGGTGGTAGAAAGGACAAGATAGGGGCGGAACTTCTCTAAAGCATACACTACATCTAAAAGCTCTTTTTCGGTAGTGGTATAATGCAATTGAGCCCCCGTCATTGTCTTGCTAGCATAATGGATTGATTGGAAGTGTTTGTTCACTCTTTGGCCCAAAACCGCTCCAATAGCAAAGTCGCTAGCATCACACATCAATTCAAAAGGTAGCTCCCAATTAGGGGTAACCAAGACCAGTGCCTTAGTTAGCTTATCCTTAAGAAGATTGAAGGATTCAAGACACTCTTCGAAAAAGATGAAAGGAGTATCTTTTTCCAAGAGGTGAGTCATCGGGCGAAGGATTTTAGAGAAATCTTGAATGAATCGACGATAGAAACCCGCATGACCCAGAAAACTTCTCACACCCTTCACGGTTGAAGGTGGAGGTAATTTGGCTATGACATCCACTTTAACATGGTCCACTTCAAGACCGGCTTTAGAGATTTTATGTCCAAGCACGATGCCTTCTTTTACCATGAAATGGCATTTTTCCCATTTCAGAACAAGGCGAGTGTCTTCACACCGCTTAAGCATGCGTTCTAAATTGGCAAGGCAAGAAGAGAAGGAATTACCATAGACCGATAAATCATCCATTAAGACTTCGATGGTTTCTTCAACCATGTCATGGAAGATATCCATCATAAACCTTTGGAATGTCCCAGGAGCATTGCATAAGCCGAAAGGAATTCTTTTTTAAGAAAATGTTCCATAAGGACAAGTGAATGTGGTTTTCTCTTGGTCTTGGGGATCGATGGGTATTTGAAAATAACCCGAGAAACCGTCTAAGAAGCAGTAATAGTCATTACCCGCTAGACATTCAAGCATTTGGTCCATGAAAGGAAGGGGAAAATGGTCCTTTCTCGTAGCATCATTGAGTTTGCGATAGTCTATACAAACTCTCCACCCTTTAACGAGACGAGTAGGAATCAACTCGTTGTTTTCATTGGGAACAATGGTGATTTAGCCTTTCTTAGGCACACAATGGACTGGACTAACCCATGGTGAATCCGAGATAGGATAGATCATGCCCGCATCAAGAAGTTTGATAACCTCTTTTTTTATAACGTCATGGATCTTGGGATTCACCCTTCTTTGGCTTTTAATAGTGGGTTTAAAGTCGTCCTCCATGAGAATTTTATGTGTGCAAAAGTGAGGATCAATTCCACGAATATCAGAGATCTTCCACGTAATCGCTTTCTTATGATTCTTCAGCACGGCGATAAGTCGGGATTTTTCTTCTTCTTTCAAGTCCTTAGCGATGATGACCGGTAACTTCTTGTTGTCTTCAAGGAAAACGTACTCGCGATGAGACGGTAGGTCCTTAAGCTCTAAATCCGGAGGATTTTCGATGGACGGCGTAGTCAAATTCGGATCATCGGTAGAGATAGCCTTAGGAGACTGTGGAGAAATATGGTCCTCATGGAGAAGTTTCTCAATGGTACGAATGTCTTCATCCCAATTGGAGGGAGAATCGTCATATTGCAAGTCCACATCTCCCAAAGTTGCTTCAAATTCTTTCAAGATGAAATCACTTTCTCCAAATGGAGTTAGTGATGGAGCAATAGAGGCAACGGTCTCAACAGTGGGTAGAGAAGAAGAACTACTTTTACAAGCGTCTTTGAAATGTTCTTCACAAGCCTCATCGAGAACGTCAATGAAATTAACACTCTCGTTTTCAGAAGGTTGCTTAGAAAGCTTACCCATGTTAAAGACGATTTTCTCGTCACCAACTCTCATGATTAATTCGCTCGCGGCTACATCAATGAGAGTGCGACCGGTCCTCAAGAATGGACGTCCGACGATCAATGGAACACGGGGGTCCATCTCGTAGTCAACGACAACAAAATCCGCCGGAAAGGTGAATTTGTCGACACCGACGAAGACATCTTTGGCTATCCCCACTGGATAAGTAACCGTACGGTTAGCTAATTCCAAGGTCATTCGGGTGGGGACTAGCTCGGGTAGAGACAATTGTTTCCAAACGCTTAGAGGCATTAGGTTGATACTAGCACCTAGATCGGCTAGGGCCATACAATTCTCTACCCCGGGGAAGTTGCAAGGAATGAGAAAATGACCCGGATCTCCTAACTTAACTGGAAGTTTTCATAAAAGAACGCAGAACAATTCTCATTTAATTGGGTATTGGCGATGTCGAGCAAGTTTTCCTTATCACTTAAAAGATCCTTAAACATCTTAGCATATTTAGGCATGTGAGCGAGAGCCTCAGCAAAGGAGATATTAAAATTCAGTTGTTTAAACATTTTGAGAAAGTTAGAAACCTGAATATCATCCTTGTTCTTCAATTTCTCTTTCCTCAACCTTGAAGGATAAGGTATATTGGGTTGAGATGAAGGCATTGGAATGGAATTATCACTCACATCCTTAGGTGGTGGAGGGGTGGAAGTAGAAGGTGGAGGGACCGGTTTTGGAACCGAAGGTATGGCATAAACTTGAGGTGTCGGTGGGACATAAGGTGCAGACGAAGGCATAACGGGTGGTATATGACAAGTAGAAGTAATCTCGGGTCCTTGGTTAGTTGGTGAAGAAGAAGGTTCAACGATGATCTTACCGCTCCTAGTAGTGATGGCATTAACGTTGGCCCTAGGATTGGTCACGGTGTTAGAAGGGGGAGTACCTTGGGGTAGGCCTTGGGGATTAATGGCTTGAAACATTAGCATAAATTTCTTATCACTCGATTCTTGCATAGCAGTCATGATTTTCTTATGATCACTCAACTTATCAGTCAATTTTTGAAGAGCCAAGTCCACTGAAGGGGAATTCGTGTTTTGCCCTTGATTGTGAAAACCTTGGTTTGGATATTGTTGTTGATAAGCATTGTTATTATTAAAACCTTGGTTAAAGTTGTTATTTTGAAACCCTTGGTTTTGCCCATTAAAATCCCTTTGATTGTGATTATTAAAATTTCCTTGATTTAAGTTATAATTCCTTTGATTATTAGAATAATTCCCTTGGTAGTTACTTCTTTAGCCTTGGTTCCTTGGTGGGTATTGTGTGTTGTTCAATTGAGGTGGTGGTGGTCTATTATGGGATTGAAAACCGGGTGGTGAAAGAAAGTTATTCGAACGATAACTAAGAAAATTGCGGTCACCTTGAGGACGTACTTGATAGCCTCCCATAGAAAAGTTACCGTTGGCGGCATACACATTTTCCGGATTGTCTTGAGTATTAGGACAATCGGTGTATGAATGAGAATCCCCGCAAATCTCACAAGACGTAGCTACAACTTTAGCTTGTGGAAATTGGTTAGTGGCTAAAAATTCAATCTTTTTGCTCATTTCGACTATTGCGCGGGACATTTCGGTAATATCAGGGTTTGAAGAAGTAGAAGAAACATTGAGTCTATGATTTAATCTTGAGGATGCAGATGAATCCCAATTTTTGTGGTGAGTGGTCATGTTCTCAATCAGCTCTCTGCACTCTTCAGGTCTTCTCTTCATGAATGTACCACCGGCGGCAGCATTAATCGTATCACGATCACGAAAAGTTAACCCATTGTAGAAGGTATCAATCAATGTAACGGGGAGCATGTTGTGGTTCGGACAACGGTCGATCAAGACATTATAACGTTCCCAAGCATCGAAAAGTGACTCATCAGGTTCTTGAGTAAATCCACTGATTTGGTTGCGAAGACTAGTGACCATGGATGGTGGAAAGTAGCGCGACAAAAAGCGTTGAGTCATGTCATTCCATGTATGAATTGAGTTTTTGGGAAGACGATCAAACCATTTCTCAGCATGATCGGATAAAGTGTGTGGAAAAAGGTGAAGGCGAAGAAAATCCATGGAAGCACCGGGAAGTTTCATGCTTTGGGTGACGGTAATGAACTTGTCAAGATGTTTGTTGGCATCATCACCCGGTAATCCGCTAAACGGGCAAGCGTTTTGAACTTGTTGGATCATGTGATGCTTCAACGAAAATTCAGGAGCCGTGATTTGCATCAGCGCAATCGGTCCTCCGCGTCCGTTCATGGTGGGTTGACACAGTTCCTCCATTGTTCGTAAATCAGGTAGGGGAACATTGTTGTTGTTGTTATTGTTATTCAAATTTTGTAGAGGTGGGTTGTTATTGTTGTTATGCACACCAGCCATATCTAAATCTTCACGAGTCTCGGGCTCAGAATAATTTGAAGATCTAGTACGCATACACCTGCAGAAGAAAAAGATACCAAAGAAACAGAGAATATATATATATATATATATATATATATATATATATATATATATATATATATATATATATATATATATATATATATATATATATATATATATATATATATATATATATATCTTTTTGGTGCAAAACCTTTGGAAAATAAATGGTTTTTATGATTTTTAAATGCTTTTGTATTTTTGAAAATTTTATAATTTTTATGGACTTTTGAAAATTTGTTAGGCAAGGAAAATAACGTTCCTAAAAGAACGGATCCCCAAAATTCAATGCGTCTCTCACTAAAAACCGTTAATCTTAACGAAAAGAGCCGGCAGTGGCGCCATTTAATACAAAGTTTTAGCCAAGTATAAAATATTATCGTCCGATCTTTTCGAATTGATTACCGATTAAGAGTGCGACTCAATTGTCTTTTGGTGAACAAGAGGATGGTTTGGTTGATTATCTATTTTAAACTTAAAATCAAATAATTGTCGTTGAGTAAAGATTAAAGCTTTTACAAAATTGAACTAAAAGTTATTTAGAAAAAGACCTAAAACATAAAAGTTTGTAAAACTGTAAAACTATAAAACTTAAACAATCGAAATGCAAAACTGAATTCCATCGGAATGTGATTAAAACCAAGCCATTGGAATAATTCATCTAAATAGTCATCGGAATACCAAAGTCCATTCTGTCGCAATGTTGTTCTATCGGAATACAAGGTATCGGAATGTTTCTGTCGCAATATGATTCTATCGGAATGATGAGCTATCGGAATGTATCAAACTAAAATTGGGCAGAGTTTCGACTTAAAAGGACCTTAAGCCCCGTCGGAATATGCGATCGCAATCCCAGATCGGAATAAGGGGGAAATAACCAAACTATCACAAAGTAAAACCCCAATGGGTGATTGCGATAAACAAAAGCAGCCGTCGGAATGTCTGAATCCCCAATATTACGATGGAATGCAATAGTAATCCGAAATTGGTGGCAAGCAGAAAACTCAATAAGCACGTATAATAAGCTCACTTAATCGAATCTTAAATAACTCAATAAGCTTAAATTTTATAACTTTCAAAACATAAAATCATAAACTTTAAAAAGACTTAAACCTTTTTAATAATCCGAAATGTAATAAGCAAGAACATGAATAAGCCAATAAGCATAAAGAGCTTATAACTTAAACCGCAAGAGAGCTTATGTAGGAATGAAAAGTTTAACCTTTTAAACACGAAATCATCAAATCAAACGTATGAAGTATAAATTTCGGATCAAAAGTTAAAGTAAACCAAGAAATGTAGAAAGAGATTAAATAACAAAATACTTAAACTTGAATTTTGATTAATGAAATCCAAATACAAAAAGCTTAAACTTGAAAGATTTAAAGAAAGAAAAGATGAAAAACTTAGTGAGAGAAAGTTTGGAACTTTCTCTCTCTAAAAACTAGAAAGGAAAAATTAAAAATGAAACTAGCTAACCACCCCCCTAATGTGATTAGGAGGGTATTTATAGGCTAAGTGGAAGTGCATGTGTGGTGTGCCTCCTTCTTTATTTTCTTCTCAACTCGATTTAATTCTCTGTCTTTTCTCGACGTCGTCTCGGGATTTGAACTCGTCTTTTAATTTTCTTCTATAATTAGACTTGAGTTCTTCGACTTCATTAAACTTCCGTCTTTAGACTTTTCTTCGATAAATCTTCAGAATAGGCCTTGGACTTCCGTTCTTTTTGCACTCTTGATCTTTTGACTTCGTCTTTTCTCGTTTTCTTCGATAAAAGCCCGTGAAAGCCCGTGTTTTCTTCCTTTTTCATCTTTTGGTCCTAAAACTAAATAAAAACACAAACCACGCATAATTCCGACTTTTACGACATAAAATACACGTTTTGGTCTTGTTATTATTGGAAATAAGTGGTTAAAGGATAAGTGTTTTCACACTTATTAACATGCATGACCAATTTCACCTAGTTATGGAGGTACCATAACCATAACACTAGAGGCATCAGTGTTATGACTTCACCACGACGGAGTGATAGCTCGTAGCGTCCCTTTCAGCTTTTGGCAATATTATTATATTATCATGTGGGGCGTATGGGTGCATCTTAGGTTACATGTTTTTAATAGATTAATCATAACACTGGAGGCACCAGTGTTATGACTTCATCACGGCGGAGTGATAACTCGTAGCGTCCCTTTCAGCTTTTGTCCATATTATTATGTTATCATGTGGGGCGTATGGGTGCATATTAGGTTACATGTTTTTAATAGATTAATCAGGTAAATGTGGTGTGTGCCTTGCATCCTTCACAAGGAGCTGATCCCTCCTACCCAAACTTATATTAATTAGAGGTAACCCCTCTAATTGCATGATGAGGTCACCCCTCCAAGTATTCATGCACGTTGATATTTCATGACCTATATTGGCTAATGGTTAACATGTTAAATAGTTTTCATAAGATAAACATAAGGTTTTTCAAACTATAAAACCAGTTTTACTAAGTTATACCAGGTTTTCTAGGACTTAATCAATTCCGCTGCTATATGTTATATATGCTTATATTATTCATGCTATGCTTGTATATCCACGCACTGAGCGTTATGCTCAGCCGTTTTACTTTCATGTTTCCCAAAACGGCAAGTACTCAAGGGCGCTCGTAGATTCTAAGCGTAGGTGCATATGGATTGGAAGCTTACTAGCCTTTATTACTTTATGCATTTCATCATACATTTTGCTACATATTTCCATGGACATTGTTTAGTCCTTTTCCTTTACAGTATTTATGTTTGTGCATGATGAGCTTTTACTTTAGGGTACCGATGTTTGTTTCCGGTATTTCCTTTATGGTCATGTAATGTTTAAGACATTTATCCTTGTATGCTTTGATGACATGCCATAATCACATGTGACATTCCATTTATCAAAATGGGGTGTTACATTTATAGTATCAGAGCCAAGGCTTCGACCTTTAGGCTCTCAAAACACGACCTATGATTAGTGGGTAGTCACTATGGTCTTCCTAGAACTGACAATCGGTTTCCGTGCATTCATTGTTTTCATGCATTCATATATATGTCATTATCACAGGTTTATGACTAAGTAATGGTTGGTACAGGACTGGCCCTATTTAGTCGCATGTGCTTTTATCAAAACTTTTAACTTTAGGACCGACCCATTGGCGTCCCCTCGCCATGTCTTTTGTTTTGAGTGAACTGACCATAGGCGTTCACTCTCGTGCATATAAAAGTTTTCATAAAACTGCATCATGCATTCATATACTAGTTTTCCTGCATACAATTTTTCTCATGATTTATTGGTATAAATTTTGTTTTCATGTATATATTTTATGTTTTGATCAGTTAATCATGTACTTTTATCTTACACTGTCAGATGGTTCTCATACACGAGCAGGAACAACTCAATGCATCAGTCCAAGCTGCGATGTAAGCTTTGCTTCCTCAGCTGAGGAACGAAATCAGGGCTGAGGTGCAGGCTGCCAACAATCAGCAACAGCACCCAGTACCTCCTCCTCCTCCTCTAGCAACATTGGTCACATGGCTGGAGAGATTCAACAAGAAACGCCCTCGATCCTTTGAGAAAACGGATAGCCCTGGTAAAGCTGAAAGTTGGTTGGCTCACATTGAGAAGATCTTCGATGCAATGGGCTGTGACCCCGTCTTCAAGTCGAGGTTGGCCTGTTACAGGTTCGAAGGTGATGTGCTAGGATGGTGGAAGGCACTCAAGCAGTCTGAGGGAGGTGATGATTGGGTGGCTGGTTTGACTTGGGCTCACTTCAGGGAGTTAGTGATGGGACAGTTCTTTCCCAAGGTTGAGCAAGACAAGCTGAAGAGGGAGTACCATGGAATCAGGCAGAGAGCTGGGGAGAACAACAACGAGTTCATGTAGCGCTTTCTTCGTTTGGCTTGTTTTCTTGACGCAGCAGTAGGTACTGTCGAAGAGCAAGCATACCACTTCTGGTGGGCTCTTCGTACATCGGTCGCCAACAACTTGGCGTGTGCTTCGTTCAACACGATGGCATAAGTGGCCGATGCATCATGTAAGCTGGAGATGATGCAAGAAAGAGAAGAGTTCGGGGAAGCCGAGAGACCTGAGAAGAGTTAAACATTCGTTATTCAGCGGTGACCAAACCGTATTCTTTCAGTATATGTCAATATTTATATCTCTTCTAAACTGCATCTTCCAGGCAGAAGACTGGGAACCGGTCTCAGCCGGCTACTCAGCATCAGCCTACTCAGCCCAAGGGAAATAGTCAGACTCAAGACCGTTCTGCTACGAATAGGCGTGGCGGTAATGATAATTACCGTAACAACGCTGGAAACTCCAACAACAACAGGTCCTTACACTTACTCAATTCTTTATGTTACATGTGATAGTTCATAATTCTGACACATTAGCAATCTTCTACCAGGAATCATGGTAACGGGAGGGACCAGAACCAAAGAGGTTCACAGCCTAACCGTCCAGCTATTACTGGTATTACATCGTACGAATTTTCCGCATTGTCCTTTGTACCTATAAACCATGTCTCATGTATAATGTTCTTAACAGGCTCTCAACCAACAAAGGCACCTGCTGGAGGGTATACTCATCCTCTTTGCACTACCTGCAACCGTAGGCATCCAGGGCTATGTCGCCGCAACAGCGACGCATGCTACAAATGTGGCCTTACTGGTCATCGCATGAAGGATTGCCGCAAGGGCGAGATGGAGGGCACATCTGGACATGCTGATTCTAAGCCGCCTCCTACTAGTGGACGCGTGTACACGACTTCTCGCGATCAGGCCAACAAGTCTACAGGTACCATCACTAGAATCTTGTATATGTATGGTCAAGCTGCATGTGTTTTATTTGACACGAGTGCTACTCATTCGGTCATTGCTACTGCTTATGATAAGAATGTTAGGATATCCCCTATGCCATTAGAGAATGTACTAAACATTTCCACGCCTTTAAGAGACTCTGTACGCATAACCCATGTGTACAAGAGCCTTCCCCTAGAGTTTAACGACAAGGTTCGTACTGTTGACGCGCTTCCGCTGGAAATGAATGATTTTGACATGATATTGGGCATGGATTGGCTATCCAAACATCATGCCACCATAGACTGCCATACATATCGGGTCATCTTCGTTGATGTTAATGCACCAGAGTACATTCACAACGGGTTCGTACCCGGTAGGTCTGTACAAATCATATCAACCCTGCAAGCACGTGCATTACTTTCACATGGTTGCGAGGGCTATCTAGATATTGTTCATGACATGGATGCTGAATCCCCATCAATTCAGAATCAGCCGATAGTGTCAGAATTTCCAGACGTATTTCCAAAAGAACTTCCAGGCATACCACCTGCACGTGAAGTAGAGTTTAATATCAAGCTCATCCCAGGAGCTGAGCCGATTTCCAAGGCTCCTTATCGCATGGCTCCCATAGAGTTGAAGGAGTTGAAGGACCAATTGCAAGAACTTCTGGAACGGGGCTTCATTCGACCGAGCACATCTCCATGGGGCACACCGGTCTTATTCGTGAAGAAGAAGGACGGCAGTATGCGTCTTTGTATAGATTATCGCGAGCTCAACAAGATCACCATCTGGAATAGGTATCCTCTACCACGCATTGACGATCTGTTTGACCAACTCCAAGGGGCCAAACATTTCTCCAAACTTGATTTGAGGTCGGGCTATCATCAGCTACAGGTTAAAGAGCAGGACATTGCCAAGACTGCTTTCCGTACACGTTATGGGCACTACGAATTTATAGTCATGCCATTTGGCCTTACCAATACTCTAGCTGTCTTCATGGATCTGATGAACAGAATCTTCCATGAATTTCTGGACAAGTTTATCATTGTCTTCATTGACGACATCCTGATATTCTCTAAGTCCAAGGAGGAACACGAAGACCATCTTCGTACAATGTTACAGATTCTTCGCCAGAAGCAGTTGTATGCTAAATTCTCCAAGTGTGAGTTCTGGTTAGACAAGGTGGCGTTCTTAGGTCACATTGTATCAGAAGAAGGAATAACCACGGATCCAGCAAAGGTTGAGGCTATTACCAAGTGGCCAAGACCGACATCAACGACTGAGGTTCGCAGTTTCCTAGGCTTTGCGGGTTACTACCGTTGGTTCGTAGAGAACTTTTCCCGTTTAGCACTACCATTGACCAAATTGATGCGGAAAGGGGAGAAATTCGTCTAGACTGAAGAAAGAGAGAAGAGATTTGAACACCTAAAGCAGAAGTTAGTATATGCACCGATTCTTACTCTCCCATCTGGTACAGGTGGATTTCAAATCTACAGTGATGCTTCAGGGAAGCTTAAGCCTTATGAGGAAAATTACCATACGCATGACTTGGAACTTGCAGCAGCCGTGATTGCATTGAAGATATGGAGGCACTATTTGTATGGAGAATCATGTGACATCTTCACGGATCACAAGAGTTTGAAGTACATCTTCACTCAACGTGAACTGAACATGAGACAGAGGAGATGGTTAGAGTTGTTGAAGGATTATGACATTAATCTGCAGTATCATCCCGACAAGGCGAATGTAGTGGCAGATGCAATTAGTAGAAAGTCCAGAATGATAAACGACATTAAAATTAAGGAGGAAGTTATAAGAGACTTAGAGAGACTAGACATCAAGATCATGGTACGTGGACAGCACGGTTACTGGGCTAATCTTAGAGTGGAAATTGAGTTACTCTCTAGGATCAAGGAAGCTTAGAATGATGATGGTGAAATCTGGGCGATAATTCAGAATTTGGAGAAGCAGACAGAATTTCGTGTAGACGAAGACGGTATCTTATGGCAGGGCACGAGACTTTGTGTTCCTGATGATTAAGAACTCCGGGAAGCATTGTTAGCTGAGGCTCATAGCTCCCCATTCTCTATTCATCCTGGATCGACCAAGATGTACCATGACATCAAACAATACTTTTGGTGGAATGGTATGAAACAGGATGTTGCGACTTACGTCTCCAAATGTCTTACCTGCCAGCAGGTTAAGATCGAGCATCAGCGATCTAGCGGTCTTCTACAACCGTTAGATATTCTAGAGAGGAAGTGGGACAAGATCACCATGGATTTTGTTATCGGTCTTCCATAGAAAAAGAGGAGGCACGATGCGATTTAGGTTATCATTGATCGACTTATTAAGTCAGCTCATTTCTTACCGATCCGCAAGGAAGATTCGGTCAGTAAACTCGTTGATACCTAAAATAAGGAGATCATGAGACTTCATGGTGATCCATCCAGCATCGTCTCGGACAGAGATCCTCGTTTCACTTCGCGATTTTGGAGGAGTCTGCAGAAAGCTTGGAGTACAAAACCTAAGCTTAGCACAGCTTTTCATCCTCAAACAGACGGGCAATCGGAGCGAACGATTCAGACATTAGAAGACATGTTGAGGTCATGTGCGTTGGAATGGACGGGAGATTGGGACGATTACATCTGTCTGGTAGAGTTTGCATACAACAACAGTTGGCACGTAAGTATTAAGTGTGCTCCATTCGAGATGTTGTATGGCAGGAAGTGTCGCGCCCGAATCTATTGGGATCAGGTTGGTGAGAGAACACTTGAAGGACCAGAAATGATAGAGTTTACCAACGAGAAGGTCGCGGTAGCTAAGCAGAAATTGCAAGAAGCACGGTCACGTCAGAAGAGTTATGCCGACAAGCATCGTAGGGACTTACATTTTAACACAGGATATCACGTCTTCCTTAAGGTATCGCCGGCACGTGGTGTTAGACATTTTGGAATCAAAGGGAAACTCAGTCCTCGATTCATCGGACCGTTTGATGTCATTGAGCGAGTCGGTGAAGTATCTTATCGTTTAGCGTTACCTCCGCAGCTTTCTCATGTTCACGATGTTTTCCATGTGTCCTTACTCAGAGGGTACAAGTATCATCCCCTTCACATGGTTCAGTATCTACTAGAACAGATTTGTGAAGACCTTACCTTCATAGAGGAACCCGAATGAGTTCTTGACAGGCAAGAATGAGTCATGAAGAGGAAGGCGTTTCCATTCGTCAAAATCCTTTGGAGGGATCATACCGAGCGGGAAGCCACTTGGGAGACCGAGGAGTCTATCCGGACTTCTTACCCCCATTTCAAGTTTTAAATTCGGGTATGTTCCTCTTTTTCCAGTTTACGTTATCTATTATTCGGGGACGAATTATTCTTTTTAGGGGGAAGAGTTGTAAAACCCGCATGCTTTTACCATGAATAATACCCTTATAATCGTACGTACATGATTTAAACTTTCCTTTTTATAACATGTTTACGTTCACGAATATTAATTACAAGAATTACGTACGTATTATTACACGATAAGTATTAAGTATGTATTAATGCACGATAATTATTACCAACAATAATTATAATCACGAACATGAAAACATGAACGTAAATTATCACGAGCATATTATTATGTAATTACGTAATTATTATTACGATTACGTATAAGTATATAAGTTAACACGAACGTTTAATAATAACGTCACGTAAATACGACCACAAGAACATGTAAAATATTAGAACACGAAAACTACGGGTTTCCCCTTGGTGGGCCCTTGTAGCCGCGACACACACAAAGAGGAAGGGGGCCCACAAGCCTATTTTTTGGTTTAATTAAAGAAAACTAAAACTACAGAGTTTTCATAATATATTTTTACAGAAAAAGTTAAAACCCTAGCTTCCTTTGGACCCCATAGTCGCAGCACATACATCAAGACAAGGATGATTCGATTTTGATTTTGGATTTTTGTTATTTGGTTCGTGTTCGTGTTATTTTCAATCACACGTCAATGTAAAACATAAAACCTTAATCTTTAATCTTTTTATTTAATTATGTTTTTATGTTAGATCCTTAAAAACAATTAAATAAAACATGTTATGGGATTAAATAAACATGAGAAAAGGGTTTTGTTTGGTTAGTTGTGGTTCGGCAGCAAACCGAGAGTCAAAGGACTCTCGGTGCCCCTTTTAAACCACAACCGAGACCCTTATGGGGCTCGGTGTGGGTCTCGACGCAGCAGCAAGCACCACCGGTTGCGTTGGTGGCTGTTTGGGTCGGACGGGGGGAGTAGCGAGGCAGCAGGGGAGACCACCGGCTTGCACTGGTGGGATCTTCGAAGCTAGCAGCGGCTAGCCACGGTGCAGCAGCGGTAGCAGCCGCCGCCGTTGGCAGGGCAGCCCTAGCCGCCGCCGTAACCGCGGCTGTGGGTGGTGGTTGTTGGTGGGGTTTTGGTTTGGGCCGGTTCACGGGTTTACGGGTCCGGTTCACGACATGTTTTAATAAAATAATACATGGGTTCGGTTTACTATTTTATTTTATAAGTTTATTTATTTACAAGTTAATTAAATTAATTTAACATGTCATATAATTAATTTAATTAAAACATGACTTAGGTTTAATATTATTATTAATAATACATGATTATAACCTAAGTATTTTTATTATGAAATTAGACTAAAGTAATTAATTAATTATTAAAACATGACGTATAATTATTTAATTTCCATGACTTAGGTTATATTAATATAAATATTAATACATGTTTTAACCTAAGTATTATATACACTTTAATTTAATTAAATCATGTTATATATAATTAAATCTTATAACATATAGTTTATTTAATTTACATGCATTAATTAATAAACTATACTATTAACCACATGACTTAGTATATTAATCATTAAAACTTAAGCTTATTTTATTAGCTTAATAATTCAGCTTATTTCTATTTATGGAAACTTTCTAATTTAGAAACTTATCTATTTTAAGCAGTTAATCTATTTATGGAAACTTTCTATTTTTACAAACTTATCTATTTTAAGCAGTTAATCTATTTTTGGAAACTTTCTATTTTAGGAAACCCGCTATGTTTAGAAATTTAATTATTATTATACAACAAGGATAATAGTACAAGTAATACTTAATCAGAATATACATAATACATGCTAAACACAACATAACGTTAAAATCAGTAAAACATGGTATAAGCATATAAAACAAGTTAAGACATGATATAAAATCAGTTACGTACTCAGTAATCAGAATACTTACACACGTACACTATTTATGTAGCCTTAGTGAGAACGAAGTTGGACTCTCTTCCGTTCATCTTCTTCGTTCACTGGACACAAGGTACGGATTCTCCGTCCTTTCAGTATGGACATTATTTCTTTATTAGGATTTCCCCGTATGCAGCCAACTATTTTCCTAGTATGTGTTTTATATGTTTTGATTTGCTTATGTTTAGTTGAATGCCTAAGCCGATTACATGCATGACCAGTTTCACCTAGTTATGGAGGTACCATAACCATAACACTAGAGGCACCAGTGTTATGACTTCACCACGGCGGAGTGATAGCACGTGGAGTCCCTTTCAGCTTTTGGCCATATTATTATATTATCATGTGGGGCGTATGGGTGCATCCTAGGTTAGATGTTTTTGTGACAACCCAAAACCGAGGTCATTGCTTAATCTTATTTTACGATTATTATTGAAATTTTTGGATGAGTTTGAACGATATTTATTTTTGGAGGTTTAAGTTTAAACCGATGTTGGAAGGTCTATATTTAATATTTATTAAGTATATGGAGTATTAGCAAGCGTGATGTCGATGGATGCCAAATATTTTACGTCTTATTGTCGGTTGTTCGATTTTTATTATTTTTGAGGTTTTATTTTAAATGACGTGTTAAGTCGAGTCGAGAGTCGATATTATTATTTTTGAGGTACGTTTTAAATTTTTAAAACTATCTTTATGAAACCCGAGCCCCGTAAATATTTTCAAAATTGACTAATAGTTATTTCCCGCTTTTTAGCTAACTATTTACATTTTTAGCCACAACTATTGCTAAATTGCAACCAAGGTCCCTACCCCACTATATAAAGCATAAACAAACACACACAAATCATTTTTCCATTCAAAAAGTTGATTTTGTACAAGATTTTGCTAGTCATTTTATAACAGTAAGTAAAGTGTAAAATCCGAATTTTTATGTTTTGAAAATGGCTTAACTTATAGCCTAGGGTTGTAGATAATTTTATTAGCTTCGATTTGATATAAGGTAGAGCTTCTAGCTCCAAACGAGCGCGAAGTTATGATGTTTTGAATGATCGTGTACCGGGAGACGAGTATCGGCACTACAAATAGTTGTTGTCGATATTTGGATCGAATCTCGGGGACTCTAAATGGAAGTTTTGAAATATGTAACCTACTTATAATGAGGTGTTTATTTTATAGGTTGAGTTTACTTTAAAACCCGAGTGTCGGTTTTGTAAACGGAGTCGTTTAAATAAGTTAAAACGGTTCTATGAAAAATTAACGTAAATCTGTCCGGATTTTGTAGTTTGAAAATTAGTCGAGTAAAGGACTTTAAAAGTAATTTCATTAGATAAACTTGTAAGAGGACTTTCTATATATAGTAAGTTAGTTTATCAAGTCGTTTCATAAACGGTTGACGAGTTTAAAAGGGGTAAATAAGCTAGTACATGTAGTATGTACCGGCAGACTTTGTTAAAAGTGTAAAATGGTAAAGTAAGTGTGTAGTAAAGTATAATGAAGTTACTTATATCGTTTTCTCTCGAGTTTATCGTGACTTTATGAGTTTGAGTTTGATGTTGTTATGTATGATTTATTTCTCGAGTCATTATTAATGAACGCGCCTTATTTGATAGGTAGCGGTTCTCGTGTTTGAAAGGCATTCATTATCGTCGACGATCATCTCGCTAGATCTCTTATACTAAGGTGAGTCTGTAGCCTCGCTTTTTATGCTAGCTACTAAGTGTTTTATACCCGCGAGGGGGGTACATGCTATTTGAAAATAAATGAACACAAGTCATGAGTAATTGTTGGACCCGAATATTGCCTAAAGTTGATTTCATTGTATTGAGTAACTTGTTGCTAAAGACCCTAAATTCATGAGCCATTAACTATCTTCTGACTTGATGTTGTGAGTCGGGAATAGCCGCTTATTCTAATGATAGTACTATTGGGTTGACCACCCCACCTGAGACCAGGGTATTACGTTGAGTAACCCGCTGGGAAGGATAATTTTACGTGAATAAGATTGTGGTATTCTAGCAACTGATACCCTAGAGGGGCAATGGTTTTATTCTAGTCATGCCGGCATTTGGCGTGGGTGACTATTTGGTTAAGGGGTCGGTGTCATGAGCTTAAATACAATGTTTGTTTAATAATATCATTATTATTACTGTCTTGAATATAGATTGTGTGTATAACAATTCTATAAATGATTATGATTGATTTTCTTCTTGTGTTCAAATGTGATTTGATAAACCTATAGACTCGCTCAACATTATTGTTGACTCATTTTATGCATGTATTTCAGGTAATAGGAAGTGATGGATCATGGAGCTTTGCTGTGGAGGTTGTGGCTTGGCTTTTGGAAGAATGTTGGTCTAAAAACTGTTTCTACCTTTTAATGTTGAACAATTTACTTTATGTTGATGTACTGTACTAAACTTGTTGGTTGTTGGTCGAGATCCATGGGGACAAAACTCTTTACTCTGGTGTCGTGTCAGTACAATTTGGGTTGAAATTTATGTTTTAGACCTTTTTATGAAAATCTTGTTTATATTATGTGTAAACGTCTCACTTTTGAGTCGTTCAATATACCTTGTGTGAAGATGCTTGTGTCTAGCACCCAATTGTGTATTTCCGCTGCGCAATGTAAATTGGGGGTGTTAGGGATTGGTAATCAGAGCTGCAAGTTATAGAGAACTGGGTCGATTTTGAAAATTTTCCTAAACTATAACTTTGGTGTCGAAAGTATTTATTCTTCAAAAGCACACAACTCCTCTGCAACGCTCCGGTAAGATCACTTTTCGTTTTGTTTTGCATTGTAGATGTATCCCTCATAACTGAAATGATTTCCTGAGTATTTATTAAGTAAATACTACGATATTGTATTGGAATTATTGAAAGTAGGCTGAGTGCTTGTCAGTATCATATTTATTTTTTTGCGAGCATTGCATAAACATCATTTGCATTGTGTTGCATAGCATGGATAACGTATGACATTTGCATGAGCATTGCATACTAATTATTATTTTATTAACGATGAACTTAAGTATCCTTGAACCCTTATAATTGTAGAAAATGGCTGGTTTACCTCGTGAGGATGGATGGACTGATATGACTAATGTAGTGATGGTGAGGAAGTAGATAACTTTGGTGCTAGTGACGATGAGGAGCCTTTTGAGTTTTTAGATGATGGGATTCCACTTATTGCAGTTGGTTAGACAGAGCCTGAATTGATACAAGGTAGTTATATTCCAAGGGTTAATGTTGTGCCACAGACTGTTCCAGATTGTCAGCGACCTGTTGTTCGTTCTTTGACTCCTACTTGTGATGCTTATATTAGCAGTTTGCCTGGGATTGCATTTTCTAGGGGTGATGTTCCTGTTGAGTCGAGTAGGGCTACTAGTGCTCGATCTATTCATGATGGTATTCCTAAGGTTTATTGTCCAGGTCCTAGGTCTTATGATGATATTTTCTGGTTTCTTAAGAAGTTTGATAGGTCCTTGTTTGAAAGGTATTTGGTTGAGACTCGTATGATTAGGAGGTTTGAGCAGAATGAGAAAAATTTTAACAAGTTTGTTGGTAGTGTGAGGAGGTCAGAGTTTGTTAGGGCAAGGGAAATGGATGAGGTTGTTAGATTAAGATCTATGGTGTTGAATTTGAGTGGGCAAGTTGAAAGGTTGCGTAAGGAGCAAGAAACGAATGCAAGGTTGAGTGCGTAGGGTTTGCCGGTGAGATCTTTTCCTAGTCGAGGTGTTGTGATTCGTGATGTGTCGAATCAGGTTGAAGCTCAGGTGTTGGTGAAGCCGAGTGAAGGAAGTAGTCGTAAGGGGAAGGAAAAAGTGGAGGAAGAATCTGATGATGATGATAGCAGTAGTGATGACGAGCTGATGTACAAGAAGCTGTGGGGATATGATGTTTAGTTCTCTATGTTGTTTTTATTAGCCTTGTTGTAATAGAACTTATGTAGACTCGTACTCTAGTTTGTGATGAAACTTAATGACTTTTAAGTTTGTTGTGATGAAGGATTGTAGTGACATTACTTGTCACAATTTTGTGGAGATTTTCCAAAGCAATCCAAAATTACCTTCATGACTTATGATTTGTCTTATTAGTTCTTTTGTGTGATTGGTTAATGATTCATTGTGAATTGTGTTGTTGGTGCATGTAGTATCCATGTTACATCTTGATAGAGAAATCCTTCTTCTTATCTTGATATGAATACTTACTTGTTCTTTTTCTGTTATGGTTACAGGAAGGAGTTGGGAGGCATTTTTCTGACTTTACTAAATTGTTGTTTGGTTAGTTTCCTGTAAACATGCCGCCTAAATTGACGACTGCTACTGTTAATACCATGATTGAGCAAGCTATTGCTAGAGCTTTGGAAGCTGAACGTGCTGCGAGGAACCAAGAGGTTGAGAATAGGAATGCTGCTAGTCAGGTTAGAGGGAATGTTGAAAATCAGGTTGGAGGAAATGCTGATGAACAAGCAGAAGGAAATACTGCGGGACAAGTTGGAGGTAATGTTGTTGTTCAGCAAGTTCAGAAGGAATGTTCTTATGCTAGTTTCATGAAATGTGGACCTACCCAATTTCGTGGTATTGGTGGTGCATTGGAATTAAGGAGGTGGATTGAGAAGATTGAAAGTACTTTTGAAATCAGTGGATGTTCAGAAGCTAGTAAGGTAAAATTTGCTGTAGCTACTTTTCAGGATGATGCATTGAGTTGGTGGAATAGTCAAGTAGCTACTGTGGGGTTGGTTGAAGCTAATGCTAGAATATGGACTGTGACCAAGGGACTGTTGACTGCTAAGTTTTGTCCTGAGGAAGAGTTAGGTCAGTTGGAAGATGAATTGAGGCATTTGGTGTTGAGGAACAATGATATTGTAGCTTATACAAGGAGATTTTCTGATTTATGATTGTTGTGTCCTAATGCTTTTGCGGATGACCGTAAGAAGATGAAGCAATATATTAGAGGTTTATCTAGTAATATCAAGGGAGAAACTACTTCATCGAAACCCAAGTCATTTGATGAAGTTGTTCAAATGGCTCATGCTTTAATGGATGTAAAGCTGCAGGATCGAAAGGATAGTATTGCTGAAGGGAATAAGAGAAATTGGGAAGCTGCACACTCAAGCCAAGGGCAGAATTGAGGTGGTTATCGTAATAACATAACCAAGGACCAAATAGGAATCAGCAATACAATTTGAGAAGGAATGATGGTGTTCGTGCTGCCACAGGAAATCAAGGTAACAAGGTGAATCCAAAGTGTGGTCGGTGTAATCTGTATCATGTTGGAAATTGTCCACCTGCTTGCAACAAGTGTGGGAAGGCCGGACATAAGATGGCAGATTGTAGAAATAAGGGTGTAGCCACTGGGGCTAATGCTGTTAAGGTTGTTTACTGTTCTGGATGTGGAGGTCGTGGACATAAGCAAGGGAACTGTCCGAGGGTTGGCATACGACAGGGAGGCAATGTTGATGTTGTTGCTGCTGGGATTGCTGCTCCAGCCTATGTCATGGGAGATGCTGACAAACCTCAAGGGCTGAATGTGGTGACTGGTACGTTCTTACTTGATGCTTGTTATGCTAGTGTGTTATTTGATTCTGGATCCGATAGAAGTTTTGTAGATGTTAGATTCAGTCAGCTATTGGATAGAGAACCAGTGAGATTGACAACTAGTTATAATGTGGAGTTAGCTGATGGTAAGGTTGTAAGCATTAGTTCTATACTGAAAGGTTGTTCCTTGAAGTTAGGTAATTATGTGTTTAGTATTGATTTGATGCCCATAGAATTAGGATCTTTTGACGTGATTATTGGAATGGACTGGTTTGTTGGTAATGGTGCAGTAATTGTTTGTGGAGAAAGATTAGTTCAGATACCGCTAAGGAATAGGGTATTGACTGTGAAAGGTGATGAATGTACGTCTCGTTTGAGAGTTGTTTCTTGTTTAAAGATGATGAGGTATATAGAAGCAGGTTGTGATGTGTTTGTTGCACAGATAAGTAATGATGGTGTGAATGAAAGGAAATTGGAGGATGTGCCTGTGATTAGAGAGTATCCTGAGGTTTTCCCTGAGGAATTTCCAGGATTACCGCCGCATCGTGAAGTGGAGTTTCGTATTGATTTAGTGTCGGGTGCTGCTCCTGTTGCTCGTGCACCGTATCGTTTAGCTCCATCTGAAATGAAAGAATTATCTGATCAATTGAAGGAATTGATGGATAAGGGATTTATTAGACCAAGTTCGTCGCCGTGGGGTGCGCCTGTTTTGTTTGTTAGGAAGAAAGATGGTTCATTTAGAATGTGTATTGATTATAGAGAGCTTAAAAAGTTGACTGTCAAGAATCGGTATCCACTACTGAGGATTGATGATTTGTTCGATCAGTTGCAAGGGTCATGTGTATACTCGAAGATCAATTTGAGGTCTGGGTATCATCAACTGAGAGTTAGGGAAGAAGATATACCTATAACAGCTTTCCGTACTCGATATGGACATTTCGAATTTCAAGTGATGCCTTTTGGGTTAACAAATGCGCCTTCTGTATTTATGGATTTGATGAATCATGTATGTAAGCCGTATTTGGATGAGTTTGTTATCGTATTCATTGATGATATTCTCGTTTATTCCAAGAGTGAAGAGGAACATGATAAGCATTTGAGAACAATTTTGGAATTGTTGAAAAAGGAGAAGTTATATGCGAAATTCTCTAAGTGTGAATTTTGGTTGAAATCAGTGCAATTTTTGGGGCACGTGATTGATAGCGAAGGTGTTCGTGTGGATCCTGCTAAGATTGAGGCAATTAAGGATTGTCAGTGCCGAAGACGCCGACTGAAGTTCGCCAATTTCTTGGTTTGGCTGGGTATTATAGAAGGTTTATTGAGAAGTTTTCGTTAATTGCTAAGCCGTTGACTAAGCTTACGGAAAAGAATCGAGTGTTTGAATGGGGATTGGAAGAGGAATCTGCATTTAGTACGTTGAAGGATAAGTTGTGTTCTGCGCCGATATTGTGTTTGCCAGAAGGATCTGAGGATTTTGTAATGTACTGTGACGCGTCTCATAAAGGATTTGGAGCTGTATTAATGCAAAGGGAGAAAGTAATAGCGTATGCATCGAGACAATTAAGGAAGCATGAAGAGAATTACACTACGCATGATTTAGAACTTGGGGCTGTTATTTTTGCTTTGAAGCTGTGGAGACACTACTTGTATGGAACCAAGTGTGTGGTTTTCACTGATCATAAGAGTTTGCAATATATTTTGGATCAAAAGGAATTGAATATGAGGCAAAGGAGATGGGTTGAGTTGCTGAGTGATTATGACTGCGAGATTCGTTACCATCCTGGTAAAGCGAATGTGGTAGCTGATGCACTTAGTAGAAAGGAAAGAGATAAGTCTATAAGAGTTAGAGCTTTGGTAATGATGGAAAGTGTTGATTTGACAGAAGCGATATTAAAAGCCCAAGCTAATGGTTTGAAGGAAGAGATTGTTGAGGCAGAAAATTTGGGTAGAATGTTGAAAGCCTCTAAGGGTTAGAGTAACACACCTTCCTCAGATGGATAACAAGAAGTGTTGACTTGATGGGATAATACTGAAAGTTTAAACTAATGGTTTGAATGAGGAAATGTCATGGAAGATTCGTTAAGGGTACGAGATTTGGTGATGAATGAATCTCATAAGTTGAAGTATTCAATACATCCTGGATCGGACAAGATGTATCAAGATCTTAAGAAAGTTTATTGGTGGCCGAATATGAAGGCAGATATAGCACAATATGTTAATAAGTGTTTAACTTGTGCGAAGGTGAAGGCTGAACATAAGAAACCGTCGGGATTATTAGTGCAACCTAAGATTCCTGAGTGGAAATGGGAGAATATTACAATGGATTTTGTGACAGGTTTGCCAAGGACTGCAAATGGTAGTGATATGATATGGGTAATTGTAGATATATTGACTTAGTATGCTCACTTTTTGCCAATGAAGAAGACAGATAGTATGGAAAGGTTAACAACAGTGTATGTGAAGGAGATTGTTTGTCGACATGGTGTGCCTTTGTCGATAATTTCTGATCGTGATAGTAGGTTTACTTCAGAATTTTGGAAGTCTTTGTAGAAAGCGATGGGAACGGAGTTATGTTTAAGTACAGCATATCATCCGGAAACTGATGGACAAAGTGAAAGAACGATTTAAACGTTAGAGGATATGCTTCGTGCATGTGTGATTGATTTTGGGAATGGTTGGGATAAGCATTTGCCAATGGTTGAATTTTTGTACAATAATAGTTATCATTCAAGTATTAAAGCCGCTCCATTTGAAGCTTTGTATGGACGTAAGTGTAGATCTCCAGTGTGTTGGAGTGAGGTAGGAGAAAGTTAATTGACTGGGCCTGAAATGATATTTGAGATGACTGAATAGATTGTGCAAATTAAGAAGCGTTTGTTATCTGCCAGAAGTAGACAAAAGACTTATGCTGATAACAGAAGGAAACCGTTGGAGTTTGAAGTAGGAGACATGGTTATGCTAAAGGTATCTCCATCGAAAGGAGTAATACGCTTTGGGAAGAGAGGAAAGTTGAGCCCGAGATATATTGGACCATTTAAGATTATCCAAAGGATTGGATTGGTGGCTTATAAGTTAGAATTGCCTGATGAGCTTAAGGCTATTCATAATACTTTTCATGTGTCTAATTTGAAGAAGTGTTTAGCTAAAAGGGATGTGGTGATTCCATTGGAGAAAATTCAACTTGATGATAAGTTGCATTTTATAGAGGAACCTATAGAGATAATGGATAGGGAAGTTAAGAAGTTGAAGCATAGTAGAATTCCGATTGTGAAGGTGAGATGGAACTCTAGACGTGGGCCAGAGTTTACGTGGGAACGTGAGGATTTATTTAAGGACAAGTATCCTCATTTGTTTAGGAAGGATAAAGCGCCGCGGACGTCGCTTCTTTTAAGAAGGGGGGGATGTGACAACCCAAAACCGAGGTCATTGCTTAATCTTATTTTATGATTATTTTTGAAATTTTTGGATGAGTTTGAACGATATTTATTTTTGGAGGTTTAAGTTTAAACCGATGTTGGAAGGTCTATATTTAATATTTATTAAGTATAAGGAGTATTAGCGAGCGTGATGTCGATGGATGCCAAATATTTTACGTCTTATTGTCGGTTG
The DNA here is from genome assembly GCA_025667525.1 of Glebionis coronaria. Taxonomy (NCBI): domain Eukaryota; kingdom Viridiplantae; phylum Streptophyta; class Magnoliopsida; order Asterales; family Asteraceae; genus Glebionis; species Glebionis coronaria. The sequence continues at coordinate 51,513,398 of CM046880.1, forward strand.
TTCGATTTTTATTATTTTTGAGGTTTTCTTCTAAATGACGTGTTAAGTCGAGTCGAGAGTCGATATTATTATTTTTAAGGTACGTTTCAAATTTTTAAAAGTATCTTTATGAAACCCGAGCCCCGTAAATATTTTCAAAATTGACTAATAGTTATTTCCCGCTTTTTAGCTAACTATTTACATTTTTAGCCACAACTATTGCCAAATTGCAACCAAGGTCCCTACCCTACTATATATAAAGCATAAACAAACACACACAAATCATCTTTCCATTCAAAAAAATTCACCCACTCTTCCTTTCTCTCTCTCATTTGCCGAAACTCACACCACCACCCCAATTCCAAACATTTTCAATCTTTACTTGAGTTTGAGGATGAATTAAGCTAAACAAAGGATAGACCCATTCTTAGAATTGATCAAGGATCACATTGGTGCAAGAAATTCTTACATGCAAGCAAGTTTTTTTTTCTTGATGTTGATAGGTAGAAGCCATGATCATGCATGGTGTTTTCAGCATGATCCATGGTGGTGCTTGCTAGAATCTTTGTTAAAAACTTCATTTTGATCTAAAGGTTTTTATTTTGATTATGATTTAGATGTTATGGTTCATATATGATGATATTAGGGTATAGAAATGATCATTTTTATGGTTGGTTTTGATCAAAAAGTTGATTTTGTACGAGATTTTGGTAGTCATTTTATAACAGTAAGTAAAGTGTCAAATCCGAATTTTAATGTCTTGAAAATGGCTTAACTTATAGCCTAGGGTTGTAGATAATTTTATTAGCTTCGATTTGATATAAGGTAGAGCTTCTAGCTCCAAACGAGCGCGAAGTTATGATGTTTTGAATGATCGTGTACCGGGAGACGAGTATCGGCACTACAAATAGTTGTTGTCGATATTTGGATCGAATCTCAGGGAATCTAAATGGAAGTTTTGAAATATTTAACCTACTGATAATGAGGTGTTTATTTTATAGGTTGAGTTTACTTTAAAACCCGAGTGTCGGTTTTGTAAATGGAGTCGTTTAAATAAGTTAAAACGGTTGTATGAAAAATTAACGTAAATCTGTCCTGATTTTGTAGTTTGAAAATGAGTCGAGTAAAGGACTTTAAAAGTAAATTCATTTGATAAACTTGTAAGAGGACTTTCTATATATAGTAAGTTAGTTTATCGAGTCGTTTCATAAACCGTTGACGAGTTTAAAAGGGGTAAATAAGCTAGTACATGTAGTATGTACCGGCGGACTTTGTTAAAAGTGTAAAATGGTGAAGTAAGTGTGTAGTAAAGTATAATGAAGTTATTTATATCGTTTTCTCTCGAGTTTATCGTGACTTTATGAGTTTGAGTTTGATGTTGTTATGTATGATTTATTTCTCGAGTCATTATTAATGAACGCGCCTTATTTGATAGGTAGCGGTTCTCGTGTTTGAAAGGCATTCATTATCGTCGACGATCATCTCGCTAGATCTCTTATACTAAGGTGAGTCTGTAGCCTCACTTTTTATGCTAGCTACTAAATGTTTTATACCCGCGAGGGGAATACATTATATTTGAAAATAAATGAACACAAGTCATGAGTAATTGTTGGAACCGAATGTTTTCTAAAGTTGATTTCATTGTATTGAGTAACTTGTTGCTAAAGACCCTAAATTAATGAGCCGTTAACTATCTTCTGACTTGATGTTGTGAGTCGGGAATAGCCGCTTATTCTAATGATAGTACTATTGGTTTGACCACCCCATCTGAGACCAGGGCATTACGTTGAGTAACCCGCTGGGAAGAATAATTTACGTGAATAAGATTGTGGTATTCTAGCAACTGATACCCTAGAGGGGCAATGGTTTTATTCTAGTCATGTCGGCATTTGGCGTGGGTGACTATTTGGTTAAAGGGTCGGTGTCATGAGCTTAAATATAATGTTTGTTTAATAATATCATTATTATTACTGCCTTGAATATAGATTGTGGGTACAACAATTCTATAAATGATTATGATTGATTTCCTTCTTGTGTTCAGATGTGATTTGATAAACCTATAGACTCGCTCAACATTATTGTTGACTCGTTTTATGCATGTATTTCAGGTAATAGGAAGTGATGGAGCATGGAGCTTTGCTGTGGAGGTTGTGGCTTGGCTTTTGGAAGAATGTTGGTCTAAAAACTGTTTCTACCTTTTAATGTTGAACAATTTACTTTATGTTGATGTACTGTACTAAACTTTGTGGTTGTTGGTCGAGATCCATGGGGATAAAACGCTTTACTCTGGTGCCGTGTCAGTACAATTTGGGTTGAAATTTATGTTTTAGACCTTTTTATGAAAATCTTGTTTATATTATGCGTAAACGTCTCACTTTTGAGTCATTCAATATACCTTGTGTGAAGATGCTTGTGGCTAGCACCCAATTGTGTATTTCCGCTGCGCAATGTAAATTGGGGGTGTTAGAGTTTTTAACATATTAATCAGGTGAATGTGGTGTGTGCCTTGCATCCTTCACAAGGAGTTGATCCCTCCTACCCAAACTTATATTAATTAGAGGCAACCCCTCTAATTGCATGATGAGGTCACCCCTCTAAGTATTCATGCACGTTGATATTTCATGACCTATATTGGCTAATGGTTAACATGTTAAACAGTTTTCATAAGATAAACATAAGGCTTTTCAAACTATAAAACTAGTTTTACTAAGTTATACCAAGTTTTCCAGGACTTAATCAATTCCGCTACTATATGTTGTATATGCTTATATGATTCATGCTATGCTTGTATATCCGCACACTGAGCGTTATGCTCAGCCGTTTTCCTTTCATGTTTCCCAAAACGGCAGGTACTCAAGGGCACTCGTAGATTCTAAGCGTAGGTGCATATGGATTGGAAGCTTACTAGCCTTCATTACTTTATGTATTTCATCATACATTTTGCTACTTATTTCCATGGACATTGTTTAGTCCTTTTCCTTTACAGTACTTATGTTTGTGTGTGATGAGCTTTTACTTTGGGGTACGGATGTTTATTTCCGGTATTTCCTTTATGGTCATGTAATGTTTAAGACATTTATCCTTGTATGTTTTGATGACACGCCATAATCACGCGTGACATTCCATTTATCAAAATGGGGTGCTACATCCTGTAACGGATGCAAGGCACACACCGTAGTTACCATGAAATCTTACTAAGCTTGTCCTATGATTCACCCATTCTCCCTATATGATAATAATAACAAAGGCCAAAATACTGTAAAGGGACGCTGTGAGCAATCACTCTCACCGCAGAAGAGTCATAACACTGGTGCCTCTAGTGCTATGGTTATGGAACCCCCATAACTAGGTGAAACTAGCATACATGTATATAGCTCACATAATCTAAAATAAACATAACATATATTGAATGTATTTAAGACACGTAAAGTACTGGGAAAACAGATGGCTGCAAACGGTGAATCCTAATATAAGAAAGAAGTGTCCTTACTGAAGGACGGAATATCCGTACCTTATGTCCAGTAGTGAAGCTAGAATGGAAGCTGAACGATCTACTCCGACTTCACAGATACTACATAAATAAGGGACGTGTATGAGTTGTCAGATTACTGTGTGTTTTACTGGTTCTGTGTGTTCTTAGCTTATTTTATATGTTCTTGTCATGTTTTACTATTTCAAGTGTTATCTTGTACTTATTCATGTTTTACATATATTCTGATTATGTATTTCATGAATTCTTTTATTATAGATTTCCAAAAATAGTAAGTTTCCAAAAATAGAAAGTTTCCAAAAATAGAAAGATTCCAAAAATAGAAAGTTTCCAAAAGTAGTAAGTTTCCTTAAATAGAAATAAGCTTGATTTATAAGTCCAAAATATAAGCTAGTGCTTAATAATCTTAATTCATAAGTCATAATGATTTATTAGTAAAGTTTATCAAATTAAATACTTAGGTTAAAATGATTATTAATTAATAATGAAATACATGGTTTATTAATACTTGTAATTAAATGTTCGTGACACGTATCTCATATTATAAATGGAAAGTTTTAGTTTAGTCGGGTTTTTATGTATTTACTGTTCATGGGTATTTTATGCGGGTTTTACAAGGTGGCTCTATCTCTCCTTGGCGGCACCATCGAGCGAGTACGAAAAAAGCATAAGCTTAACGAAATCGGTGTCAACGCTTTGAAACTTGCTCGTGGCCAAAAGACGATCAAAATTCCGAATGTGATCGTGAGGATTATCCGCCTCACGGCCTCTAAACTTTGTCGCTTGAATCAAAGATAGCATTCCGCTCTTGATTTCAAAATTCTCCGCTTCGATTTCGGGAATCACGATCGCGTCTCTATAACCCTTGGTGGGTGCTTGGAGCAACTCCATCATCGTACGATTCTCGGCCATCTCATCTACGGTTTCGACAAAGATATTAGGACCGTTTCTAAATTTCGTCTTCGTCGTTGATTCCTTCGATTTCGGTTGCGTCGATTCGAAACGTCGCTAGAATTCGAATAATCATTCGATCGAGTGCGCCTGCACTAACGAAAAGAATGGGGGTAGCAAAGAATATTCTTTTTGGGGTTTTTCGCTTTTTCAATTTTTTGGTTTTTTAATTTTTTTTGGATTTTTGGTATGTTACGTAGAAATTAATCCACAAAAATTATCCACAAATCAAAGTCTTGATTAATGAATCCAAAGAGGAATGAAGGAATTTACGTCAAGTAAAAACCTTCGTCAAATTTGAAACGTTGGCGGAATGTCAAAACGTTTCGAGGTTCAATAATTAAAGATCACAAAACTAGATGTATTAATACTTGAATGGTAAACCCTTAATCAATCGTCACTAAATAGATACGCACAAGCAAGCGGAGAAAAGAGGCGGCGTGAAGCACTTAAGAGCCTTTTTCTTTAGGTCGTGAAATACAACCGCCTTATACCCACCATACAGTTTGTATCAATTGAGATTAAATTTCTTAAGATTATTTATCTATTTTGCCTTTGATTTTTGTTTGAATTCGATACACTTGATAATGACCGGAACGCCCACTATCGAGGTGCAATTTCTCGCGTATTTGGATAATATTGTGTATTTGTTTGTTCTACGTAATATAATATAGTATTCACAAAAATAAAAAATAAAACGATAAAATGAAAAATATTTGTGTGTTAATTGAGGAACAATTTAACACGTTTTATTTGGATATTTATAATATAGTAGAAAAAATAAAAACGAGTATGTACGATATTTACGCTTTCCACAAATGAAAAGCAAAAATGCAATACTCACACAAACATGATATATATAAGACACTAAAAACACCTCCCGACAGCGGCTCCAAAATTGATGTCGTAAAATATACGCTTTTAGGAAAAAGACGTATAATCGGTAAATATTAAATCACACGTGTTAGGAAAAACGTAAAATCGAATATCCAAGTTCGTTCTCGAAGGAGGTGTGTGTATTATGTGCCAATAGAATCAAGTTTGGATTAGTGACATTTTTTATTGAGAAAGATTGGAATTTAAAGACGAATTACACTAAAAACTACACTACGACGTTAAAACGTAAAATCGTAAAACGTGACGAAAAACGAAAGTACTCTAAAAATTACCAAAATTTTAATATAAGTTCTAAAAAATCTAATTAAAACAAAACTGAAAACCAAAATTTGCAAAAGTGATTTAATTATATTAATTTTTAAAGTTTAATTAAAATCTAAAGATAAATATAATTAAAGAAAAGTCAAAATACAAATTTTAATATTTGTAAACCTAGATTATATTAAATTATGACTAAAAACTATTTTTTAAATTAAAATTACTTTTTCCTATTTGAAATGACTTTTCAAAAATTAAAAACAAAATAATCCTAATAAATTATTTAATAAAGAGAAAAATTAATTTTTGTTCCTAAAAATACTAAGCTGATGACTAAACTTAAGAAAAATGAAAAAAAGGAAAAAAGATAAGCTCATAAGCTATTACCAGCTTTTTAAGTCTCGAAGTGAATATATAAGCTAGTAATAAACTCCCCTTAAATATTATAGAAGGGAAATCCTTACCAGCAAAGACCCTAGGGCGCACTGGTAAGGTTGTTGGTGTGTGAGTGAAGCGGCGTAGGTTCGAGTCCTGGCCCTTTTACTTTTTGGTAAAAAAGAATTATTTTCCATGTTACCCCTATGGTCACAGTAACTCACCAACTCCAAAAACCTAACACAAACACAAAATTAATCACGAATTATACCAAAATTATGCTTAAAATATCACAACAACTTTCTTTCTCTATTTTCTTTGTTCTTTTGCTACTGTTTGGGGGATCTTGTGGATGTCCGGTATAGGATGAGTGTATTGCTTGGGCACAAACGGCACCCTCATAACCTTTTGGTTGTGAGAAGTCAATCCAAATATAACAAACACACAAAATCAACAAATAAGTCACTGAAATCTTAATTATAGAAAAATGAACAAATAACTAGGGGTCTGCTGATGCTTATAGTTGTGACAGTGACAACTTAAGCAACTTTGAAACTCCCGATTACCTCTAACTATGGATACCGGATAACAAATGACTGAAAAAAAATCCTAAAGTCTAAGCGTGTACCAGTTAAAAAGCTACAAAAACCAAAAACCACCAAAATTAAAGCCGATGTAACAGAAAATAGGGGTGTGTGGGTTTAAGCCAGCACAATGATGCTACTTTGCTATCTAAAATGTAAGAACTCGTACTTTTCCCAGTATTATTTTATTCTTTTATTCGTGCTTCTTGAATTTTCCAACGTATTACATTGTCTTGTATTCTTATATGTAAATCATGAGATCATGATAATTTTAACAAATTATACTTTTTAAGTATTTACGGATCGCGATACCGACGGATGCCCAAAATTTTACATTTAATTATCGATTGTTTCGATGATTAATATTTTCAACGATTTCGTTTTAATTACGTGTTAAGTCGTGTCAGAAAACCATATTATCATATTTATGATGCGTTGTAACTTTTGAAAAGTATTTTTATGAAACTCGAGCCCCGTAAATATTTTCAAAATTGACTAATAGTCATTTTCTACCCTTTAAACTATCTAAGTTCTTTTAAGTCCAAAAGATTACAAATTGGCAAAACAAGTCCCTCCACTTACCTACCACTATATAAGCTTTTTCATACCTAACAAAACACACATAAACAAGTTACAAAAAAATTTCATCATCTTTCTTTCTTCTCTCTCTGTTGTCGCCACCCCTAAACCACTAAAACCATCAAAAGTCTTGATGTTTATCTTAAATCCTTCAAAACTAAAACAAGTCCCATGTTAGAAATTGAAACGTGATTTTTTAATACAAAAATCTCACACATGCATCAAGTTTTCAAGATCTTATGATTTCATGGTTGGTATGAATTTTTTTTATCATCATTCATGTGATGATCATGATAAGATCTCCATGTTTTGATGATAAAAAGTTTAAGTTTTTGATTTTCATTTTTGTTTATGTAACATACAAGTGTTAAGATTGATAAGGGATAATTATATGATGTTAGTTATGGTAGAAAAGTGGTTAAATTTTATTAAAAAGGTGATTTGGTATGATTTTTAAAGAGGTTATTTTGGGCAGTAGGTTTGAATCCATTTTTGGATGTCTTAAGTCTGAATATAGGTTGTGGTGATGAGATCATGTTGTATAGATTTTCTTTGGCTTCGATTTGGTATAAATTAGAGCTTCTAACTCAAAACGAGGAGGAAGTTATAAGAGTTTGATTATTCGTGTACCGGGAGACGAGTATCGACACAATCCGAAATTGTCGTTGATATTTGGATCGAATCTCTGGGACTATAAAATGAGTTTTACAAATGTTCAAGGGCTGTTCTCAGGCCTTAAACTTAGTATTTTGAGTCTATTTTCAAAGTCGATGGTCGGTATTTCAAATGGTGGAGGTTAGGATGGTCAAATTGTTTTCACGAGTCAAGTGTTCAAATCTGTCCGGTTTTTCAAGTTTAGAAATGTTTTGAGCAGGTGGTTTTAAAATGTAAATCACTGAATGAAATTTAAAGTGAGTTTTATTTAGGTTATGATTGAGTTTTTCACCAATTGTGATAAAAATCCTAGTGGTCTAAGTAAGGGAAACGAGCTTGTACATTTGGTATGTACCGACAGATTTTTATCGAGGAAGTAGTTAATAAAGTGAATATCTAGAATGGTATTGTAGTATCACTTGCATTGTTGTTCTTTCGGTTTTATCATGATTTTGTATTATTGAGTTTTATGTTATTAAGTATGGTTTATACTTGAGTAAAATATTAATAAAGTGCGCGCCTTATTTGGTAGGTTGCGACTTTCGTGTTTACCGGGCATCCATATCATCGGCGATCGTCTTACCGCTACTTTTTCTACTCAGCTTCTGAATTCAATGATTCACTTACCTCGTGGCTAAGGTGAGTTCATAGCCCCTTTTTACTTGCACATTATTTCTAAATGTGGAGTGAGATTTTACATGGTGGAACACATCTATTTAAAAATTGTATGCTATCCAGAACTTGTATGTTATCCAGAACTTGTATGATTTCCAATAGTATTCATTGATATTATTTCTTTTAGTTAATAGCCTTAAGTTTCCTCTCTTGATCATGAACCGTTAACTTACTTGTGTTGCTAAGCGCGAATGTTGTGGGTGGATCCATCAGGATTGACAATCCCCGTCTCGATTACCTTGACGCGTTTAACATTTGATTTGTTACTTGAGTATTTAGGCTGAATACTCACTAGAGGAACTTACATGAGTTAAGCTTCGGTTCATGAACTAAACAGCAATAATAATGTTTCGGACTATGGTTAATGTACATAACCATTTCCCCTATTTCTTGTAACAAATGAATGCTTGTGTTCCACACCTTTACTTCTAAACCTATGAATATCACTCAACTTTATGTTGACAATTTTACATGTTAATCTCATGTATCAAAACTTAGCTTTCCTTGGATGGGAGCCCGCAAGATATTATCGCAGCTTGGAGATTTCTGTGTATATCAAACTTTGGTTTTATCTAAAAACGTAAGAAGATTATTCTGTATTTTTGGTAACTATATGTTATCAATCATGATGAAATAATAAATTTTTCAGCTTATAAAACTCTGGGACCTATGTTTAAAACTCTGATCTTTTATGATGTAATGTATATGTTTTTATTACGTCAACTTTGTGTCAACAGTATTTCACTGTTTCTTGTACCACGACGTGGAATCCCCTTGCTGCCTAGTTGTTTCCTTGCCTGATTTTGGGGTTCTCACAGATTGGTATCAGAGCGATGGTTATAGGGAACTCCATTGTTTTTCAAAACTTAGTCTATAATCGAAAAGTTAAAATATTTCATGTTTCTAAGTGTCAAACACAGAATCTGCCATTGTTGTTCGATATCCGCGCGAGTAACTCTCTAATCCTTATTTTCTACTTTTAAATATCGTTGTAGTATTTCATTTCTTGATTACATTTTGAAATACTGCATTACTCTCATGACGATAATTACTATCTCTTTTCAAAGCCTTTGTGCTTAATGAATTATCATTGGATATTACTGTGATTACATATGCCCTTACTGCATTTTTTGAATTCTTGTTCTTGTGAATTCATCTTGTTACCATGATTTTAATTTGTTATGACATTGCATACTTGTATTCGGAGCGCGTATGATGTTGACTTTTCATACTTACTTTTCTGAGTACTATTGCTATTCGTTTATGCGTGATACGACTGACCTCATATACTCGTTCGTTTTGAACCGTCTGTTTTTCTCGACTCACTGTTATATGTTGCCGTATTCTCGTGATACCATTGTTCGGGATAAAATAAGTGTTGCTTTCAATGAAACTACCAATTTTCATTTACTACCCTGTACGTTACCTCCAATGTTAACCCTCTTTAAGATATCTATTTAGATATCCAAAATGCTTTCTGACCATCTGTGATTGGATGTCTTGAAAAATAGTCTATAGACCACTATGTAGCTCAATGTGTCTCCGAAAAGACTAAAGGACATCGTGAGAGTCACATATCTCGAAGCATTCCTTGAATCCGTGTTGACTAATATCGTGGTTTTTCGTAACCTTGATTGACCTTTACTTCACCGTTTTACGCGACACTCGTATATCGATTAAATATTATTTCATTGACCATTTTACGTTTCGACTTCGAATTTATCAAGTCCGTTTGTACCTTGAAAATACCATCGTCATCTTGTAATTCATCCTCTATTATCTGGCGATTGTTTGGAATACGATTCTACTTCTATAAACTTGTATCCTCCCCTTTCATTAACCCTCCTTGCTCCGGGAGTGCAACCCGTTAATGTTCCATTTCTTTCTCGATATATTTTATGATTTTGGAAAATCACGCCGCCAAGAGACCTTCCTACATTGCATCTTGAAATCAAAGACACAAATGTCATGTGTCGTTTTTGGTTTCTTATATTATCGATTGGTATTCTTGAACCATTTTTATACTATGTTTTCTTTACATGTTTAATTTCACAATCTATTATTTTTCGTCTTTATGGAATCCACAAGTCATGTGTGTACATAAATTCCGGGTCGTTAGGAAGTTTGATTAAATTTTACGGTGTGTCGAAAAATATACTTCCTGCAGAAACGTTACATGTAATTTTAAGATGTCGAGAAATATTTTTATAAACTTTAGACATACAACTATATTTCTACTCGTTGAGACGTTCGTTTAAGACATAAAATTTGACCCGTAAATCTTAAAAACGAGCAAGTTATGCTTATTTGAAATTGTAAAATTTAAGAAACTTATTTTCTGCCTATCTCTAAAATATCATTTTGTTGTCAGATTTGATGCACGGGCATTTTCATCCATTTTTTATCTGTTTCAAGTCTCGAGTAAAACTAGAAAGTTGTTCAAAACATCGTTTTACACCCAGTTGCTTTACATTTCGAGTCTTAAAAATATCATTTAGCGAGTCAACTGGTCAGATCAGACCCCAAAAGTCAAACTTAAAGGTCAAAACTAATAGAATTTAAAAATATGGTTTGAAGCGTTTTTAAGTTCGTCTGAGCTCGTAAAACTTTAACTAATGATATTTTACAACTAAAAACTTTGACTGCCTTTGAAAACGTTTAATATAGTAACTTTGAGTGCGGGTTATACGTAAATATATCATGAACACATATGGATTCCTTTATCCTTTCTTTTATATATGACTTATTTGTCATTCTATATTGTCTTGCTTTGCTTTTACCGTACCACTGATTTGGGTCGAGGTTTGAAGTTCTTGCTTTCACATCGTTCGTTATCATTTTGACACGTGTCTCATGACGATTCCGAATAAACCTCTTGAAACTTTATCAACTCGTAACTATTTCATTGATTGTCTTGAACTACTCTTTATTACCCTCATGTAATCCGCTCGCTATTTTGTAAGCTATCATCGTGTCACCATATGAAATTAAACTGTTATCGTTTGCGAAACGTTTTACAAAATGTTTTACATTGGTCATTGTTTACGATGTAATTTCACAAATTGTTCAACAATTGGTCTTGTAAAGAATTCTTGTAACAATAAAATGGTTGATTTAAACATCTAGCCAATCTTACTGGCGAAGAGTTTCATAATTATATACATATTTTAAATAATATGACATGTAATACTGGTTTGACGAAGCTGAGCATCGCATTGCTAGTCCTAAATTATGCATGGCCTGATCACCTATGCGTAATTTAGAAGGAGCCATGCAAGGCCAAATAGTAGTCACCTTAAATATTTGGCCAAGAACCAACTTTTTACTTATATTCCTTAAAAAGTTAGATAAAATAAAGTTTAGAAAACTTTTACATCTTAAACGAGTAACACCACGCGACTTACACATATGAACCCTTATCTTTTCTTGAACAAAGTATATGCCTCAAGCACATATTTCCTTACTCAACGATCTTTGTTTTACTTGTTACCTCATCTTCCTTCGTGACATAATTCTCGTTTTCACTTGTCTAATTTCTTATCATTGATACCAAACTTGAAAGTTTCAATGTTGTTATGCTTCTACAACGATCGACCTTCTCTATCTATTTTGGTAGACCTTCGGAATATCTCCGGATGCGAATAGTGATTTATGACTGGAAGTGAACAATGATTTCATGTATTTATCATGATGTGTGATAGACTCTATTGTCTTGAAATTCATTCGTGTGAACCATATGTTGATTTCGCCTCTCATTGCTAATGTTGTTCATCTTGCTAGAATTACTCTCAAGTGACTTCCTAAGAATTTTCTTTGATTCAAAAATTTATTGTGTGGCTTTTCACTTTCGATCGTGTATCGACCATCAATAAGCCATTGTTTTGACGCCAACCTCACTCGTAAATTAATCTTGCTAAATCTATTGTTTCTTATTGTCCTTATCATAGATGCATCTATTTCATCATGTTCGTTAAGAAATTGGTACGAATTACGTATTATTCTCTCGTGCTATTACTTACATACTAATTGTTGATTATTATTCGCTTCATACTCGTTTGCTGTCTTGTCACCTTTTAAAAACCAAAATATGTCACATGTTTACCATTTGGTGCAGTAAATACCTTCTTGGATTTCTAAAAATATATAATAAGTTTTTAAGAACATTTTACACATTTTATCAAATGTTTAAATTACCAAAATACCGTTTCAAGTTTAATGACGGATCTATACATCCTCTTTGGTTGATTTATAACTAGTGTTTAAAAGGATGGCATGCTTTATCTTTTAAAGTATATGTTTCTATCATACTTTACTTTCAATCTAATAAAATTATCGATTTAATTTATAATTTCTAACAATGATTTTAAATAATTTGGAAATTTGATTTTCTCTAATGATAATGAGAAACCTAAGTTTTTAACGATGATTTCAAACAGTCATCCAAAAGCCCTTAAGCTGATCGGAATAATCATTTGAACTGAGTTACTTTTACTTTGAAATCCTTATCAAGAAATACTTAAGCTAAATTTGAAAGTAATACCAAATCTTAGACAAATAATTGTGACAACTTGTAATCCAAATGTCTATATGTAATTCATGTTTCCCCTCTATATTTCTAATAAGTAAATTGTCATGCTTTACAGTTGCGTGATTTGTGATTCCTTGTTGATTAACAATCTTGGTTCATTTTAGAGCACTTTGTCTGTTTAAGCAATTATTGTGTTCATGTTATCTCTTGATATTTTTCTGAACTGAAAGGTCATTATTTTAATCCGAGTTGGAGATAATTTCGAAAAGGAGTTAAGAAATTGAAGCATAGTGAATTCTAATTGTTAAGGTATGCCGTGGTGCAGAAATTACCTGGGAAGCAATGAATTAGTTCTAAACCATGTATATCCTTTTGTTTGCATCCTTTTCTGTCTCCAGTATAACTCTGAGGCACTAGAGTTCCTTTAGAGGGGTCGACTGTAAGAACTCGTACTTTTCCCATTATTAATTTATTCTTTTATTTGTGCTTCTTGAATTTTCTAACGTATTACATTTTCTTGTATTCTTATATGTAAATCCTGAGATCATGATAATTTTATTAAATTATACATTTTAAGTATTGACTAATCGCGATACCGACGGATGCCCAAAACTTTATATTTTATTATCGATTGTTTTGATAATTAATATTTTCAACGATTTCGTTTTAATTATGTTTTAAGCCGTGTCGGGAAACCATATTATCATATTTATGATGCGTTGTAACTTTTGAAAAGTATTTTTACGAAACCGAGCCCCGTAAATATTTTCAAAATTGACTAATGGTCATTTTCAACCCTTTAAACTATCTAGTTTCTTTTAAGTCCAAAAGATTACAAATTGGCAAAACTAGTCCCTCCACTTACCTAACACTATATAAGCTTTTTCTTACCTAACAAAACACACATAAACAAGTTATAAAAAAATTTCATCATCTTTCTTTCTTCTCTTTATGTTGCTGCCACCCCTAAACCACCAAAACCATCAAAAATCTTGATTTTTATCTTAAACCCATCAAAACTAAAACAAGTCCCATGTTAGAAATTGAAATATGATTGTTTAAATACAAAAATCTCACACATGTATCAAGTTTTCAAGATCTTATGATTTCATGGTTGGTATGAGTTTTTGATCATCATGCATGTGATGATCATGATAAGATCTCCATGATTTGATAATAAAAAGTTTAAGTTTTTATTTTGATTTTTGTTTATGTAACATGCAAGTATTAAGATTGATAAGGGATAATTATAGGATGATATTTTGGTAGAAAAGTGGTTAAATTTTGTTAAAAAGTGATTTGGTATGATTTTTTAAGAGGTGATTTTGGGCAGTAGGTTTGAAGCCGTTTTTGGATGTCTTAAGTCTGAATATAGGTTGAGGTAATGATATCATGTTGTATAGATTTTCTTTAGCTTCGATTTGGTATAAATTAGAGCTTCTAACTCAAAACAAGGAGGAAGTTATGATAGTTTGATTATTCGTGTACCGGGAGACGAGTATCGACACAATCCAAAATTGTCGTTGATTTGGATTGAATATCGGAGACTATAAATGAGTTTTACAAATGGTTAAGGGCTGTTCTCAGGCCCTAAACTTATTATTTTGAGTCTATTTTCAAAGTCAATGGTCGGTTTCGCAAATAGTAAAGGTTAGGATGGTCAAATTGATTTCACGAGTCAAGTGTTTAAATCTGTCCGGTTTTTCAAGTTTAGAAATGTTTTGAGCAGGTGGTTCTAAAATGTAAATCATTGAATGAAATTTAAAATGAGTTTTATTCAGGTTATGATTGATTTTTCACCAAGTTTCATAAAAATTCGAGTTGTCTAAGTAAGGGAAACGAGCTTGTACATTTGGTATATACCGGCATATTTTTATCGAGGAAGTTGTTAATAAAGTGAACATCCCGAAGGGTATTGTAGTATCACTTGCATTGTTGTTCTTTCGGGTTTGTCATGATTTTGTAATATTGAGTTTTATGTTATTAAGTATGGTTTATACTTGAGTCAAATATTAATAAAGTGTGCGCCTTATTTGGTAGGTTGCGGCTTTCGTGTTTACCGGGCATCAATATCGTCAGCGATCGTCTTACCGCTACTTTTTCTACTCAGCTTCTGAGTTCAATGATTCACTTACCTCATGGATAAGGTGAGTTCATAGCCCCTTTTTACTTGCACATTGTTTCTAAATGCGGGTTGAGATTTTACATGGTGGAACACATCCATTTAAAAATTGTACGCTATCCGAAACTTGCATGCTATCCAGAACTTGTATGCTTTCCAACAGTTTTCATTAATATTATTGCTTTTAGTCAATAGCCTTAAGTTTCCTCTCTTGATCATGAACCGTTAATTTACTAATGTTGCTAAGCGCGAATGTTGTGGGTGGATCCATCGGGATTGACGATCCCCGTCCCCATTACCTTGACGCATTTAACATTTGATTTGTTACTTGAGTATTTAGGCTGAATACTCACTAGAGGAACTTACATGAGTTAAGCTTCGGTTCATGAACTAAACAACAATAATAATGTTCCGGACTATGGTTAATGTACATAACCATTTCCCCTATTTCTTGTTTACAAATGAATGTTTGTGTTCCACACCTTTACTGCTAAACCTATGAATATCACTCAACTTTATGTTTATGATTTTACATGTTTAATCTCAGGTATTAATACTTATCATTGCTTGGATGGGAGCCCGCAAGATATTATCGCAGCTTGGAGATTTCTGTGTATATTAACTTTGGTTTTATCTAAAAACCGTCAGAAGATTATTCTATGTCTTTTGTAACTATATGTTATAAATCATGATGAAATAATAAATTTTTCCGCTTATAAAACTCTGGGACCTATGTTAAACTCTGATCTTTTATGATGTAATGTATATGTTTTTATTACGTCAACTTTGTGTCAACAATATTTCATTGTTTCTTGTACCATGACGTGGAACCCCCTTGCTGCTTAGTTGTTTCCTTGCCTGATTTTGGGGGTCTCACATAAAACTACCCAAACTTCTCAAAACCTTGATACCAGATATCTTATGCTGAATTCTAACCTAAGTATACCTATTGATCCAAAGATTCAAAACTCAAAACTATCTACACCCAACATACAGCTGCTGATGTGTTATACCTCAAGTAGGCAAAAATAGTGAGCGTAAGTGAGCAAGATTGACTCAAATGGGCAGCAACTCTGAACAAAGATACATAATAGTCAAGCAACTTCAAATAAACACAAAACAGGAAATTAGAAACTACAATACCAGCAAAAGTGAATGATCCAATACCCACTGATCTCACTACCTCGGAAACTTCAAGAACGAGGTGATTTAGATTTTTCAGCTTTTTCAATAAAACAATAAATCAAACTAGCTTATACTAACCTCACAACTTTGATGCAATCAACACTTATCCCTGTACCTTAAGCTATATCAAGAAATTAACTAATGCCAAACACCACTTTACTAGTCGAGAACCAAAGCTTCTCAAACAAACTTTACACTAACCTAGCCAAAATAAAATCCAATATATCCTAACATGAAACAAGATCAATAACTAATAACTAAGATTTTGCTAGGTTAAATTGTTGTTCTCGGTATCTTAACGAATTGATTTCCAGTTCAAAGTACGACTCAGTTGATTTTGGTAAAACAAATATTTTTTGTTGATTTTAAATTAAAAGTGCGAGACGTAAAAGTAAATGACGTAAAAATAAAAGGGCGTTAAAATAAATCTAATTCTATTTTAAAATAAATGGTGCAATATTAAAATTTTGAAAAGTAAATAACGAGAAATTAAGTGACTTGAAAGTAAAGCGTGACGAAAATTAAAATTGACAAGGTATTAAAATGAGAACGTAAAAATTAAACAAGACAAAATATAAAAGTAAACCCACCATCGGAATACATTCCGATCAGTACAATCGGAATGTACATAAACTCTGATCGGAATAAGGAATGGGCCTGGATCGGAATGCTGTCACCTTTCCAATCGGAATAACCAAACTTACCCTGATCGGAATATGCCTCGTCGGAATGTACTTACCTTTCAGATCGGAATGTGAAGAATGGACTCAGATCGGAATAACTGTCACTTACCTCCTGATCGGAATACCCACAAATATCCTTGATCGGAATACTAATCAAGCCCAGATCGGAATGCACTAAAATTACACTAATCGGAATGTCAACACAGCACCCCATATCGGAATGCCAGTCGGAAAACTAAAACCCTTTTCCGACCAAGCCAAGGAGCTATGGTCGGAATAATAAACCCTTTTCCGACCTGTATGGTCGGAATACAGTAAAAGGGATGAAAAATAAGCTAAACGAATAAGCTATAAATCAAATAAGCACTAGACTAAAATCCTAATGAAAATCGTATAAGAAAAAGCTACTAAACTGAAATTTAAAGACTTTTGAAAACACAAAATGAAACAAAGTTTACGAAAACAAATTTTGTATAAAAATAACTTTTATAAAAGTTATAGAAACTTTAAGATGAAAACAAATAAGCTATAAAATCAATAACCCAAAACAATCAAAAGCATAAAAACATAACCTTTAATCAAATAAGCAAGATAACAAACACATAAACATAAAGATCAAGAAAATAAAGAAAAGTAGAATGAGAGATAAAAACAAGAAAATTAAAGAACACTTACTTGGAAATTAAAGGTATTAAAAGTGCAAGACAAGTATTTAAATTGACATGTATTTAAAGAGCAAGTAATTAAAAGGTGGAAGAACTAGTGTCACTCTAGCCAACAAAGAAAAAATGAAACTAGATGATCCTATTTATAGTAGATTAGGGAGATGGTTAGAGGAAACTTCCTCCCCTCCTTCCTTTCTTCTTAATTGCACCATTAAGTCCTTCCCTTCTTAATCTTTTGTTAATCTTGGACTTTAATGACTTTTGGCTCGGGATTTCTTTAAACTCGTCTTTTAATTCTTCAATAAATAAGACTTGAGTTCTTCGGCTTTTAGTAAACTTCCGTCTTTTGACTTTTTCTTCGATAAATCTTCAGAATTGGTCTTGGACTTCCATTCTTTTTGCACTCTTGACTTCTTGACTTCGTCTTTCATCTTTTTCTTCAATGAAAGCCCGTGAATGCCCGTGTTTTCTCCACTTTTCACCTTTTCGTCCTAAATCACAACAAAAACACGAACCACGCATAATTCCAACATAAATGACAATACACGTTTTGGCTCGGTTATTATTGTAATTAAGTGGTAAAAAGGATGGGTGTTTACACACCTATCAAATCCCCTACACTTGACCATTGCAATGTCCTCATGCAATGCATTAGTTACAAAGCACGTTTACATTTTTCATCATAACCAATCCACCTTGGCCTTTATTAAAGAGATAGAACATTCAAAGTAAAGAAATCAAAAAGCATACCATGGGTTTTGGAAATGTCATGAATAATCATCATCCTCAAGTTTTCACTTTCTCCAAACCAAGCTTAAAAACGAGATCATTGTTATTATAAGTTAGCAAACTAACACGAACTCATGTGGGCCAATTATTCACTTAGACTCCCTTATTCCTAGGGGTATCTCTTATATTTTATTGTTTGTCTTGAATGATCACGAGGATGCATTGTTGACTTATTTCGATAGTTATTTAGTCCGAAAATAAAGTGAACGATTTAATCAATAGTTAGCTAAAGGACAAAATCTTTTAAAACTGCTTCTCGGGACCTCATAAAGTTCATATCTTGGCATAACTCGCTTCGCGATTTGAGACCTTTCTCGGACCGATATTTGGCAGCGACTTCATACTTCAAACCTTGAGAGACGTTCATGAAATTATGGTCTTCTCTTCATAATAGAATTTCTTCACATGAAGTTTTGAGAGATTCATACTTGGACCACGACTTCTTCATTTTTCTCCAATCATTACTTTGGACTTTGATATACAACGATCCGCCTCCTTTTATGACTTGGATCTATTTATCCTCATACCTTGCTAGGGTCTTTTCGGATACACTTCTCCATGACTTTTGGGGAGTTTTTGCTTTTCGTCGTGTGTCTCGATCCTTCATATTGATTTTTGATAAATGATTCTTCACATCACTTTGGATCTTTAGCAACAAAATGTAGCCCTCATGCCTTGTTAGGGCCTTTTCGGACTCGCCAATCTTCGCATCCCGCTTCAATAAGTTATGCCTTGGCTATGAACTCTAATCCATACCGAGCAACTTTTAAACGATCTTGGGCTAGAAGCTAAGTAACTTTTCAAATCGTACAACCTTATTTATTGCAGATAAATTTATTAGCAAGCGATGGGAGAATAGGCTCATAATTAACTCACATAAATTCCCGAAAGAATACCAAACTTATAATTGGCTCTATCATCTCTCGTTCTCCACAGTTTAAAATCTCAAGGAATGAGACTCGTGGATGCTTAGCCTATTAAGTCAAAGTTTTGGGTTTTCGAGTCGCCTATAGGATCTTGCAAATTCTTAGACTTTTTCAAGTTTAGAAATCGCATTTTAAAGTTCCCTTGATAAACGACTCTCTAGGATCAATTATAGGAACTTGCGAAAAGTTCTTGTTCTTAACCCGTGAGAGTTAAGACTTTCGCGTTTTATAGCTCCCTATATAAAAGCCTAGCAAAACTCGACTTAAACACGTTAAGGATACTAGCTAGAGTAACTTAGATAAGTAAACTCGGGTTGAGTCAAAAGATTCACAACGTTTTGAAAATTAAAACCACTTTATTAAAAATTTATTCTAGCAAGGAAAGGAAATAACTATACAAAGGGAAAAACTAATAGGCCAAAATAGATCAAAAATTTTGAAAAATGTCGAAAAATTGATTTTCCGGTTAAAATGAGGACAAATACAAGGAAAAGGCCACTTAACTTCGATAGAAGTCCCCCCGACACTTAACATAAACATTGTCCTCAATGTTTAAGCATGTGGGAGTAAACTCCCCTACACTTAGGATATTGCGCACTTTGTTTAAATCTCGCTAAGGAAGAGACAACTAAAGATATTCCTATTTTAATATTGAGAAAATGTAAAATAGTGAATCGAAAAGAGTTTAGGATAGAACCGGGAAGATGGGAACACGGAATCACGGGTCGCCAAGAATCATCAAGAGTGGATCGTTGAGCGCTCGAATCCCTGATTAGGAGAGGAGAGGAAATATCAAACCAATGGGTCTCCCCTACACTTAGGATAAAGAAAGCTAAAAGATAGATGCATGGGTTGCCTCCCAAGAAGCGCTTGATTTTTGATTACCGAGTCGTGAGCCTGACTCGACCTTGATCATCATAGGAAGAAGCATGAAATATATCCACCAGGATCGAAGACATAGTTTTCGTCCATCCAATAACACAAGCTTAAGGCGAACAAGGCAAGCCAAAGAAGAATAGGCAAGGTTCCTTTAAGCAGCGACGGAGCACGGTGGGAGCAAGTATGGTGAGGTGCAAGCATGTCTTCAATAGTTCCAAAGATTTTTCCTTTTATTTCATCAGGTGGATACTGAGATGGCTGCAGAATATCGATACCGGGGTCGAACACCTTTTCCTTTAAGGGAAAATAGCACTCAGGCTCAGCAGAGTATGAAGAAGATCCGCGAAGAAGCACAACCTCGTCCTTAGAAGGGGGACAAAGAGGTGTTAACTCATACGTGTTGCGGATATTGGTGTCGACCGGTTTCTTCTCCTTTGAAAGAATGTTCTTCAAATCCAAGGTAGGATCAAGACGATAATCTTCAAAATCATAAGGAGGAGCATCACTCTCATGAGGGAAGTAAGTATTGAGAAAAGCAGAGAAATCTTCCTCAAATGAGTAATCGTCCAAAGTAGGATCGAGTGATGGCGGTGGAGGATCTTCATCATGTGAAGAATCACTCGACAGAGTATCAGCCTTATCGAAATCATTGTATGTGGGCAGATCGGGATACTCAGAAGTAAAGTCATCATAATTATCCGAATCTGAGCTAGAATTATCATCATAAGCATCGAAGATCGGTGGAGAATCATAAATGGGAGAAGCGTCCAAATTGGATAGAGAATCATCCACATCGTCTTGAAAAAGTGGGTTATCATTGCAAGACTCGAATAGAGGATTGTTGTAGATGACAAATCATCGAGCACATTAATCATATTCACTGATTCTCGTCCAAAGGATGTGCTTGTAAGCTTCCCCATTTTAAAAACTTGTGAATCATTCCCGACTCTTAAGATTAACTCACCTTCGGCAACATCAACTAGAGCTCGTCCAGTTCTCAAGAATGGCCGACCAAGTATTAAAGGAATACGAGGGTCCATTTCATAATCAACAACGACAAAGTCGACCGGGAAAGTAAATGTGCCAACTTTGATGAACACGTCTTCGGCTATACCAACTGGGTAAGCGAGAGTGCGATTTACAAGTTCAAGAGTCATCTTTGTTGGAGTGAGGTCGGGTAATGATAGTGTTTTCTAAACACTCAAAGGCATAAGATTAATACTGGCCCCAAGATCAGCAAGGGCAGTAAATTCTTCAGTTTTGTTAAAAATGCAAGGCAACACGAAACGACCGGGATCTCCAAGCTTTTCTAGAAGTTCTTTAAGAATAACTACAGAGCAGTTTTCATTTAAGCGTGTGTTGGCGAGCTCAATCAACTTCTCCTTCTTGTTAAGCAATTCCTTGAATGCTTTCACAAATTTCGGCATGTGGACAAGTGCTTCAACAAGGCTAATGTTGATGTTCACTTGAGAGAGCATCTTCATATAGCTTGACACTTGACAGTCATTCTTGGTTAGCTCGTTGGTCTTGCCTAAGCGAGAAGGATATGGGATATTGGGTTTGGTTGGTGAAGGTGTAGGTGGTAAAGGTTGAGATGTTGAAGGTTCCTTCCTAGGTACATCGTCATGACGAGGCGGAGACGGTAATGGTGCACTAATACTAGGTGTAGGAGGAGTAGGGATAAATGGTGGTGGAGGGGGTGTAGATGATGGGGGTGGGATAGGTGGTCCTACGATGGTGACTCCACTACTGGTAGTAATAGCACTCACATTTGCTCGCGGATTGGTGACGGTGTTTGAAGGTAGAGAACTCGAAGAAGAAGGTTGAGCAGCGGGCAAGAAACTAGCAAGCATATTCTTCAAATCATTCGTTTTATTGCTGAAGGAGGATTAAATATTATCTCGAAGCTCGGATCTAATCTCATTTCCTTGCTTGGTGATATCACCTTTAAGATTGATAATTTGGCTCTGTAGATTCTTGATTTGCTCACCTTGGGTTCTCATGATGGCTTCAACATCGGGGTTAATGGGTGGGGTTTGTTGAGCGGGTGGGTGATAAGGATTAGAAGCTCTTGGTGGGATTTGGTTGATTCTAGTGTAGTTGTTGGCGGGGTTTTGGTTTTGAGGAGAAAAACCGGGTGAAAGGTAATTGTTGGACCGGTAACTCAGCAAATTTCTATCCCCTTGAGGTCGAGCTTGGTAATTTTCCGGTGAATAATTACCATAAGCTGCATACACATTTTCCGGATTTCCTTGAGTCGAAGGACAATCGATGTATGAGTGAGGACCGCCGCATGTTTCACAAGAAGGTGCAACCGCTTTAACTTGTTGTTGTTGGTTTGAAGCGAGAAGCAAGATACTTTTGCTCATTTCAGTCATCATGCGGGTGAGTTCGGTCATATCAGGGTTTGCTGAGGTAGAAGAGACATTGACTCTCGGGTTGTTCCTTGAAGAAGCAGAGGAATCCCAGTTTTTGTGGTGAGTAGTCATGTTCTCAATAAGCTCTCTACACTCCTCGGGTCTTCTTTTCATAAATGTGCCACCAGCGGCTGCATTAATCGTATCACGATCTCGAAAAGTCAAACCGTTGTAGAAAGTATCAATTAAGGTCACAGGGAGCATGTTGTGGTTTGGACAACGATCAATCAAGAAATTATATCTTTCCCAAGCATCAAAAAGAGATTCATCAGGGTCTTGCATGAAACCGCTAATTTGATTGCGAAGGCTTGTGACCATGGATGGTGGAAAGTAGCGCGACAAAAAGTGTTGAGTCATGTCATCCCAAGTGTGAATAGAATTCTTCGGGAGACGATCAAACCATTTCTCGGCATGATGTGATAAAGTATGTGGAAAGATTTGTAGGCGAAGAACATCCATTGTGGCACCAGGCAACTTCATGCTTTGGGTAATTGTAATGAACTTGTCGAGGTGTTTGTTGGCATCATCATCAGGCATTCCGGCGAATGGATTAGTTTGCACTTGCTGAATCATGTGGTGCTTCAACGAAAACTCCGGAGCCGTGATTTGCATTGGCGCAATCGGGCCTCCTCGTCCAAACATGGTAGGTTGACAAAGCTCCTCCATTGTCCGAAGATCGGGCTGTGGAAGAACATTGTTGTTATTGTTGAGATGCGGTGGATTATTGTTGTTGTTAACACCTGACATATTTAAATCTTCTCGAGTCTCGGGCTCTTGATAATTAGAAGATCTAGTACGCATACACCTGAAAATGCAAAAGAAAAAGAAACCAAACACAAAGACAATATATATACACAATAAAGATAAAATCTTTTTGGATTTTTGAAATTTTTAATTTTTATGGATTTTTAGCAATTTTAACTTTTATGGTTTTTTGAATTTTTTCAAGCAAGAAAATAACGCTCACAAGTGAACGGATCCCAAAAAGCAACGCGTCTCTCACAGAAAACCGTTAATCTTTACGAAAAGAGCCGGCAGCGGCGCCATTTAATAACTAAGATTTTGCTAGGTTAAATTGTTGTTCTCGGTATCTTAACGAACTGATTTCCAGTTCAAAGTACGACTCAGTTGATTTTGGTAAAACAAATATTTTTGGTTGATTTTAAATTAAAAGAGAGAGACGTAAAATTAAATGACGTAAAAATAAAAGGGCGTTAAAATAAATCTAATTCTATTTTAAAATAAATGGTGCAATATTAAAACTTTGAAAAGTAAATAACGAGAAATTAAGTGACTTAAAAGTAAAGCGCGACGAAAATTAAAATTGACAAGGTTTAAAAATGAGAACGTAAAAATTAAACAAGACAAAATATAAAAGTAAACCCACCATCGGAATACATTCCGATCAGTACAATCGGAATGTACACAAACTCTGATCGGAAAAAGGAATGGGCCTAGATCGGAATGCTGTCACCTTTCCAATCGGAATAACCAAACTTACCCTGATCGGAATATGCCTCGTCGGAATGTATTTACCTTTCAGATCGGAATGTGAAGAATGGACTCAGATCGGAATAACTGTCACTTACCTCCTGATCGGAATACCCACAAATCTCCTTGATCGGAATACTAATCAAGCCCAGATCGGAATGCATTAAAATTACACTAATCGGAATGTCAACACAGCACCCCAGATCGGAATGCCAGTCGGAAAACTAAAACCCTTTTCCGACCAAGCCAAGGAGCTATGGTCGGAATAATAAACCCTTTTCCGACCTGTATGGTCGGAATACAGTAAAAGGGATGAAAAATAAGCTAAACGAATAAGCTATAAATCAAATAAGCACTAGACTAAAATCCTAATGAAAACCGTATAAGAAAAAGCTACTAAACTAAAATTTAAAGACTTTTTAAAACACAAAATGAAACAAAGTTTACGAAAACAAATTTTGTATAAAAATAACTTTTATAAAAGTTATAGAAACTTTAAGATGAAAACAAATAAGCTATAAAATCAATAACCCAAAACAATCAAAAGCATAAAAACATAACCTTTAATCAAATAAGAAAGATAACAAACACATAAACATAAAGATCAAGCAAATAAAGAAAAGTAGAATGAGAGATAAAAACAAGAAAATTAAAGAACACTTACTTGGAAATTAAAGGTATTAAAAGTGCAAGACAAGTATTTAAATTGACATGTATTTAAAGAGCAAGTAATTAAAAGGTGGAAGAACTAGTGTCACTCTAGCCAACAAAGAAAAAATGAAACTAGATGATCCTATTTATAGTAGATTAGGGAGATGATTAGAGGAAGCTTCCTCCCCTCCTTCCTTTCTTCTTAATTGCACCATTAAGTCCTTCCCTTCTTAATCTTTTTCTTAATATTGGACTTTAATGACTTTTGGCTCGGGATTTCTTTAAACTCGTCTTTTAATTCTTCAATAAATAAGACTTGAGTTCTTCGGCTTTTAGTAAACTTCCGTCTTTTGACTTTTTCTTCGATAAATCTTCAGAATTGGTCTTGGACTTCCGTTCTTTTTGCACTCTTGACTTCTTGACTTCGTCTTTCATCTTTTTCTTCAATGAAAGCCCGTGAATGCCCGTGTTTTCTCCACTTTTCACCTTTTCGTCCTAAATCACAACAAAAACACGAACCACGCATAATTCCGACATAAATGACATAAATTACACGTTTTGGCTCGGTTATTATTGTAATTAAGTGGTAAAAAGGATGGGTGTTTACACACCTATCAATAACTTAAAACCTAGCACTATTAAGTAGACAAATAAGCTACTTAAGCACAAATCATATAAGCATACAAGTTCAAGCAGAAGATAAGTAAAAAGGGAAGTAAGTTACTTTGTGTTGAGTCTAATGATATATCATCAGCCTAATCTTTTCACAAGTAACTGAAAACCTTCTTGAGCTTGTCAACTACTAGACAGCTTATGAAATGAGCTAGGTGGCTTCTTTGCTAATGGATCTATGACAGATCCCAAAGAAGTGAGATGCACAAATGTCTTCCACTGCTTTTGCACCTGAAAAAGATGAAACAAACACAGAAAGTGAAAAGCAAAAGTAATAAGCTTGATAAGCTGAACTTATTTGTCAAATAAGTCAGCTTATTGGCTTACTACCATAATAGAGTCAAAATATGATTTTTCTAAAAAACAAAGAACCTTTGGAGATGAAACTTTTGCAAATAAATAAAATGGTGACTTAACAAAGTAACAATAAGCTGAAGATGAGCTTATGAGCTTATATTGTCAAAACAAGCTCATAACCTATCTCATAGTGTGATGGTTCTCAAGAGTTTTAACAAAAACAATTTTGAAAAAACTTTGATATCTATTGAAAATCAAACTAAGAAAATAGCTTCTTCAAACTCAATAAATTCAGTTTGGGTTTCAACCAAACAAAATCATAAGCCTAAATAAGCCAGAAAAAAAACTTCAAAAAGGACCAAGTGTCCTTGAATCCGATTTTAGTTTTGTTAAACTTACACTAAGTTTTTGCATAAAAAGTAAATCATTAACCTAAAATAAGATATTTAAATGGAACTCGACAACTTTTTGAAACTTAAAATCAAACTTTCATTTAAATCATAAACTTTACAAAAATGTGTTCGAACATAGAAAAAGGGGTACATGACACCCCTTTTTATACTACACTAGAGAAGGATCTAGAATTCCAAGGAAATTGAAAACCCTAGCACATCTAATTCTAATTCTGCCCTTGCTTGGAGATTCGAATTTGGTCAAAATCAGGTCTCCATCATGCTCAAGTGATTACCAGTAGGGTAGTATTGATCTTGGTCGTCTATGTAATCCTTTGGGAACAAGATACAATGGATAGCCGTTGATGAAGTTGTACATCCTTTGTTTGCTTGCTGGAAGTGGGTCAAGGGACACGTGGGTGAGGACCACAATGAATGTGGTCATGTTTTGGGGTGTGGGGTGTGGTGAAATTATGTTTAATCATTGATCTGCTAAATATAAGATTAAAGCCCTTTGAGTTATGGTTTTCAGGTTTAGGGTTCATCTGTTTGAGTGAGTGATTTTGATCCAGTTAGGGTAGGGTGATACTAGTTTACTGGGAAGTTTAATATAAACAATTGGTTTTAAAAAATTGTTTAATATTAAACACTCAGTTAATGGTTGATGACGTAGTGAGAGAGTGGACCGGGTTTCGGTCGGTTTGGATGGGGTTTTGGGTTTAGATTTTGGCAATAATACCACCTGCACAACTATTTTGTTGACAAAAGATGTTTCAATAGCATATAATCAATTTCCCTTTGTATATACTTTGCTTAACTTGTCAAAAATGGAACATTCTTTTAACAAAGTTATAACAAGGATCATATATGAATTTTTTGCATTCTTCAAGGGCTTATCTTGGCATTTATTGAAACTTTAGGACCATACTTGTAATATTTGAGTTTTACAAGGGCCAAAAGTGACAAGTCTTTAAAAGATGAGGGGCCATTCTTGACAAATCTTCAAACTTCAAGGAGTTCTTTAGAAATTCATGATTCAAGATCGGTTCTTTGTGCGGCTTCATTTCCCGTGTTCGTTTTTGCTTGATTCTTGTTCTCTTTTGTTGATTTCACGATATTCGTACCTAAAATACACAATGAACAAACACAAGCATATTTTGGGGTATTTTATGACATTTTTAAGCATTTTAAGTCCGATTTGGACGATGAGACTATGTATAAATGAAGTCTCATCAAGAAGAAGCCAACAGGTACTATATCATCTGTATGTATTGAGGCTATGTTTATCAATAGTCAAATATGCAGGCATATTATGTTGATCCTTGAATTCCAACACAGCATCAGCAGGTCTAAACTTTAGCGCCATTGATGTAAGTAAAAAGCTTTGAATGAAGGTAAAGTTTAAGATGGAAAAAAATGTATGCAAAACAAATAAGCAAGTTGCCATGTACACAATATGGTGAACAAAATATATAGTAGTTATATGTGGGATGTGACTGGTTAAAAATAGAGGTAAGTGAGAAAAAGTCTTAAAAGTAATAATGAAAATCTTACAAAAATAGAACTTATCTCATACCAATTAAAGAAAATAACCACTCCCAAAAATTACGGATCAAAATATCATAAAAGTTACAACTAGGTAGAACCCAGTGTTGGTCAACGGTCAAAAACTTTGTCAGCGACAACGGCAATATTTGTCAGCGGGTGAAAAATTACTTGTCTGGGGCTAAAATGTGCTTGTCTGTGGATAAAATTTAGTTTGTTAGGAGGTCACAAATAAAAACAATACATAAAAATAAAAGACCTAACAAAGAAAATTAATCCTAAGAGAGTTAGTTTATCTTCAAAAAGACAGAGTTTTGCAAGCACTATCCAATCAGACACACTTGCTTACACAAGATAGATATGAGTGTCATCAAGTGTCCCTTGCTCACAGAGTCCTTAAGAATGAAGGTATCTCATATAATATCTTTGTAACTCCCATGTAATCCCAAAATATGTAACCAAAGTCACCCAAACCAACCAGCCCAATTCTAGGTCTAAAATTAGAATTTTCCACCATATTTATACAAACATGGCATCATAACTTCTAACCCCCACTCACCTGTGGACACAATCTAGAATTGTGATAAAAGCATTCTAAGAAGACCCAAGAGCCTAGAGGTTATCCTAAAACTCCCCCTAAACTATGATGAGAATGTTTAAAAATATATGTGACAAAATTTTTATTTCAAGATTAGAATGTAAACATTCCAACCATCATAAATAAACCTTTTGGCACACTCCTTTAGTCCATAAGCAAATCCGTATTCATATGTACAATAGCCCTACAAGCCTGCATTTTTAGATGAAAAACCACAAAAAGTACCACAAAAGTTGTTAGCGGCTTCTTTCCACTTGTCAGCGGATAGAATGCCTTTGTCAGCGGATAGAAAAATAAAGTGGAAAATCTAACTTTTACAAAGACTAATAACAGTGCACATCCTATACATACTTTACATTAATTTCAAAAACCACATAGTTTATGGATTGATCATGCCAATACTTGAAACCAAGTACTGGAATCTCCCAACATCAAAAGGTTTAGTCAAAAGATTTGACAAATTCTTTTTTGTGTCTGTTTTATCTAGAAAAATCAAACCCTTTTCAAAACAATCCTTTATAAAATGATGCCTGATTTCTATTTGTTTGGTTTTAGAATGATGTACAGGATTCTTAATTATGCACAATGTACTATTATTATCTATAAAAATCTTAGTATGCATAAATTTATACCCATCCATTTGGTAGACTTTGAAATCCATGTAAGAAGCATAGGCTAGGAAAATCCTTATTGCTTCTATTCTAGCAACAGGTGCAAAAACCTCTTCATAATCAATACCTTCTTCCTGTGTATATCCCTGAGCAACCAATCTTGCCTTGTTTCTAATCACAATACCTCTCTCATTCTTCTTGTTCCTTGAAACCTAACATGCTCCAATAGGTCTAACATGCCTGGGACAGTCTACAAGCTCCCAAAGATCTTGTATTGCAAACTGATGAAGCTCATCTTGCATTGCTTCAACCCAACTTTCTTCTTTAAGAGCATAAAAAATCTTCTTTGGTTCTGAATGAGAGAGAAAACAAGCAAACAAACATTCTTGAACAAAAGAAGTATCATCCTTTTTATGGATATTAGCAATGAATCCACCTTGAATCTTCTTTTCCCTCTAGTCTGTATAGAAGTATTAATATTACCAATTATTTGAGTGGGAGGATGAATTTTAGCCACCTTAGTAAGAATTCCTCCCCCCAAATATTGTGTTGTCATGAATTGTGGATTCCAAATTGCCAAGATCGCCATCCTCACTACTTGCATGCCCACTTGAAATAGGAGATATGTTGTTAGCGGCTACATGGTGGCCACTGACACCTTCTTTGGGTATGGGATCCTCAACAAGTTCAAGAATATTTTTGTCAGAGGATGAAGCCAGCTGCCAGCGGTTGAATCTAATTTGTCAGTGGCTGGTATGTAGTTTTTAGCGGATGAAGATTCATTCACTTTTTCATTAGGTTGTGGATCCTCATGTTGCTTTCTTTCCTCTTCTCTTGCAACAGCAGATGCTTGAATAAACTCTTCACTCCAAATTGGTATGTTAATAAAGTTGAAAGAAGGAATGAGTTCATCTGCATGTGATCCTTTCACCTCTTAGACCTGTATACCTGCATTATCAATAATAGGTGCTTCCAAAACATCTTGATTAGTTACAGGCATATAATTCATGGACCTAGACAATGGCTCTAAATCAAATAGCCAGTTTGGTCCAGATTCAGGATCACTAGGTTTCCTTTCCAAGAAGTTAACATGTATATTTTCTGTGAGAATCCTATACTTCTTGTTATAAACCCTATACCCCTTGTTGTTCATGGAGTATCCCATGAAATATCCCTCATCATCTTTTGAATTAAACTTGCCCAGGTTATCACTAGTATTCATTATTACTACATGACATCCAAAGGGCCTAAATAAGTCTATATTAGGCTTCCTATTCCAAAGCAGTTCATAATGAGTCCTATTGTGGGACTTATTGACTAAGGCTCTATTCTGAACATAGCATGTAGTGTACACAGCCTCAGCCCAAAAAGTAATAGGTAAACTAGCATCTACCAACATGGTTCTAGCTGCTTCTATAAGAGTTCTATTTCTTCTTTCAGATACACCATTCTGTTGTGGAGTGCTTTCTATACTAAACTCTCTAGATATTCCTTTATTGACACAAAAGAAATCTAAAAGGTTGTTCTTAAACTCATCACCATTATCACTTCTAAGAATATTAACTTCATATCCTGATTTCTTTTCCATTTGAGTAATGAAATTAATTAAAGTCTTAGCAGTGTCACTTTTCTCAGCCAAAAAGAAGGTCCAAGTAAACCTAGAATAATCATTAGTAATGACAAAACAGTAAGATTTACCATTGATACTTTCTATATTGGTGGGGCCAAATAAATCCATATGAAGTAAGTGAAGTGGTTTAGATCTAGAATGCACACTCTTAGACTTAAATGAGGCCTTGTGATGCTTGCCTTTAAGACATGCAACACAATTATGATCATTGTGGAATGATTTTGAGGGAAATCCTCTTACAAGATCATGTCTCACAAGTCTATTCATGTTTTTAAAGTTTATGTGCCCTAACCTTCTGTGCCATAAGTTACTTTCATCTACTGAAGCCTTAGCATAAAGACAAGACAAGTTGTTGTTCATTTTAATTCCATTGAGATTAACATTATAAACGTCTTTATGTCTAGGTTTTCTAAACTCAATGAAATTATCAGCAGGAATCTTAAAATCCTTACTAAACACCAAACATTCAGTGTCAGTAAAAAGAACTTTATTCTTGTTATCACATACTTGTGATACACTAAACAGATTATAATCAAGTTCTTTTACCAGAAAAAATTCTTCAAATTTCAAATTATTGGTGATAAGTGCATCTTTACCAGATATGGTCCCAAATCCTCCACCAAAGTACACTTTATCACCATCATCAATAGGAGTGAAATCCTATCCCAAGCTAATGTTAATGGATACAAACTTAGGCTTAGACTGATAAAATCATGTCCCATTAACATTAGCTTGACTTTGAGGTGATCTAGGTTTCCTATACATCTCTGCATATTTAACACTAGGTTTGTTTTTAGTCGGTGAGCCAAGATTAACAGTTTTACCAGTATTAAGGTTAGTCACAACAATGGGTTTTAGGTCAACAGTGTCATAACTAAGCAGTCCACCCTTAACAAACAGAAAAGGATTGGCTGCTTTCCATTGTTCTAGGTCAGTAACCTTCTTCTTCTTTTATTCAACTGGGCTAAGAACTCTTAGTGGAGGAGTAAATTCCTCCACTTGGAATTCTGTAAGCTAGTCCAAGAAAGGTCTTTCCCTTAAGGAACCCCATAGAATTTCTTGTTTGAGGTGGAACAGCAGCAAACTCTTTCATTCCAATACCAGTCATGTAAAACCCGCATTCTTTTACCATGAACAGTACACTTAGTAACGTACGTACATATAGAAACTTTCCTTTTATAGCATGAACACGTGTCACGATTATTAATTACAGAAGTTATGTACGTATTATTACATGATAAGTATAAAGTACGTGATAGTACACGATAATTATTAACAATAATAATAATAATCACGAACATGAAATCATGAACGTAAAAATCACGAACATGTAATTACGTACTTAATTAATATAATACGATTAATATCGTTACGTAAAAGTATTTATATATAACACGAACATTTAATTATATATTAACACGAAGACACGAACATACGAACACGTAAAATATTAGATACGGGAAAACTTCGGGTTTTCCCATGTGGGCCCCACAAGCCGCGGAGACCAAAGAGGAAAAGGGCCAAGCCCATGTTTGGTTTTAATAAAATAACAAAAAGGGAAAAATGTTTTTCACTTTACAGAGTTTTTTATAAAAATCAAAAACCATAGCCTCTTTTTCTCTCTGTTAGCCGCCGGCCTAAGGAGCTCCACAAAGGGTGTTTGTTTTGAATTTTGGTTGATTAATTCAAGCATTCTGTTCGTGTTATTAACCTCCATTTGTTACACGCGTTCGTGTAGGATATTGTAAATCATGCTTAGTCTAGAGAGAGAAAGAGATAGAAAGAATGTAAGAACACACACACTTAGAGAGAGAAAGTATAAAGAAAACACTTTCTACTATTTGTAAAAATGAGTGAACCAACCACCCTCTCCAACTAAGGAGAGGGTTTATATACCCAAGCCCATGAGATGGGCTTGGGCTTACACTGGGCCGCCGGCCTACACAAGTTGTAGGCTTGGCATGGCCTTGTTTACTTAACTTAATAATACTAGACTACAAGCTATTACTTAATCTATTGTTGGAGTGACCGATCCTTTCTAATACGTAAAACGTATTTCCGACAATCTCCCCCTAAGGGAGGTGACTCCAAACAAGGGCGTTACCCAAGTTACAATAATAAAATAAACCTAACATTCTATGCTTGTCTTGAGCTTGTAGTCTTCGTCTTTCTTTTCATTTTCTTTTCTGGTGAACATGCTGATGTGATATTTGATATCAATCTTGAGCATTAATCTCTTGCCTTGGTTATAGTCTCCATGTGGGGGAGGTCAGGGGTTCGACTCCTGTCATTCCCCATATGGGGGATTTTCCCAGAATTGGCAGCCGGGTTTGAATCCCATCGCAATGCCTTGAAGCCCCTTAATGGGAAACTGGATGGCTAGCATGGGGGTTGATATTCTCTTCGTGAGATGATTCGAACTCGGGTTGAGAGACTTGGTGCCTCGGTGGCACGCAAGATACTCCGCTGCACCAAACTGTCGTTCAAAAAAAAATCTCTTGCCTTGATCTTGTACATCACTTGTGATATCCGCCTCCTCGTGACT
The DNA here is from genome assembly GCA_025667525.1 of Glebionis coronaria. Classification (NCBI taxonomy): domain Eukaryota; kingdom Viridiplantae; phylum Streptophyta; class Magnoliopsida; order Asterales; family Asteraceae; genus Glebionis; species Glebionis coronaria. The sequence continues at coordinate 51,546,466 of CM046880.1, forward strand.
TCATGTCCCACATACTTATACCTTCGTAATTCTTGAAAGCTTTAGAATTCGATACAGCGAAAGATTTGACTTTTAGGCTTTCTTGAATTAGATGAGGTATTAAGTGCATAAAGTATAAGCATGCGGGGACGACTTCTTCTCGGATTCTGCAACGCCACCGTCTTCAAATGTAGTAACATAAGTAGACACGAACGAAATGGCTTTGAAAATTTCATTCTATTTCGGTAGCATTTTACCTCCGGTCGGTGAAGACCGTTGGACGATATTAAATATTGTACTTGTGGCAGGTAGATTTAATTAAAAATCTCCTTGAAAAGATTTCACGGGTAAACCGATTCTCTTTACTCGACCGTCCAAAGCTGACTGCGAACATAAAGAGTGAATCATTTGGATAAAAATATCCCCATGATTGAAGCTGTCAATTCTGATTCTTGGAACAAGTTTGATTCATTAAAGAATCGCACCATCGTTGCTTTCCAGTTGTGACGAGCTCGATTCATATTGAATCTTGCATGTTACCTACCAAGCGTTGTTTGAGGTAAACACTATAAGGATTTCCACTCTTCACTGCGAACACTAAGGTGTCACTCTGAGTGTTCTGGCAAGATCACTAAGATATTGCGTAGAGGCCTGGAACGTGTTTAAATTCATTTAAGAATTAAACCACTGTTGCTTTCCAGTTATCACAAGTTTGATTCTTAAAGAATAGCACAAGTCACCTACCATGAGCTTTTTGATATTCGCTCAAGAAGGATTTCCATCGTCATTGTAAATACTTTTGTATTACTTGGATGTTCAGGTAAGATCATGAAGATTTTGCGTAGGACTCATAAGATCTTTCTTACTTTTCACAGTGTGTGAAGAAGCAAGGAAATATGGAAGTGTGTCCTGATGAGATTATTGATGATCTCAAATGGCTCTAGACTCGATCGTGCATTTTGGATTTTAGTGATCGGATGCTGGAGAGGAGTGCCACCTTTTCAATATCAATATATTCAGAGTGAATAAATCGATAGATAATGCGTTGTCTCCGTGTGAATAAAACAAATACCTTTTGAGAGATATCTGAGTTAGCTGGGATGGGTTGTGCATTGCATCACTGGGTCCATGATGTCATCTTCAATATCAAGCATCATTAAGAATGATCTCAATAGCATATGTGTTGACCCAGTTTCTGCCTAAGTTGTAAGGAGGGCTTCTTTCTTTAGACCCTTTATCTTTACAATTCTTTTTCATTCTTCAACCCCTTCAATGCTTACCAATATGTCATAACTAGCACCTTGTTGTGATTTTTCCAGTGCTAACTTAAGTACTTGGTCGGCATTCAGCTACGTTCATAATCTTCCTCCATCTTTCCTAAGGACTACTATTTCTAGCTATGGAGTGTCCTTGGGAAGATTCCACCGGTTCTAGAAGAATCATTGGACTTAACCTATCCTACCATCCTTATGTCACCACAATCTTCATCGTCGTGAAATAAATGGGTTTAGGGTAAATATATGTCACCATGAAATCCATTTTGCTCCCCCTTAACATATGCCACGATATTCGAAAACATTTCGCACATGTCAGGATGAGCTATCACGTTAAGTCAAACTATTTTTGATTAATCATTTCCCATATTAAATCACATTTTCTCCCCCATATTAAAAATATTAACCCAGTTGATGTTTTTAATATCAATTGATTTAATGTAGTTTTAACAAAGCTTTGGGAAGAAAAATGCAAGTCCATTTTATCTTCATGATTCACATGTTGAGATATGATATTGATTAGTAAAATAATCACATATTATCCATATAAGAATAAATTGACAAGGTTAGACCTGATAGATGAGAACATCATACGATAAGATCAAATGGTTCTTGTCGGTAAATGTTGGTCGCCTCGTCACGTCTGAAGTCATCTCTTGACACCACATGTACGATTGGTATTGTTGTCTTGCCACCAATTTGTGAACTTGACACGTTCGGTATCGAAGATTCTGAATGTTTGACAATTTCTCCCCCTCAATTGTTGACCCGTGTTCTATTGAAAGAGCTGTAGTCGTCGTTTGAGTAGTCGCATCGTCGAGTATGTAGATACCAATTGTATATTGCTATGGTTGTAGAGATGATAGCTTCATAAAAACAAGACTTCTCTTGTTTTAACAAATAAATGCACTGATGCGTACATAGATTTGTGTTAGACCAAGTTATAAAGTAAACTTGATCCCTTACAAGGTTTTAAAGTAAACCTTGCCCGAGAAAATTAATTCCCGTTGTTGAGCCAAAGCTTTCATAAGAAATACTTGACTTTAATATGAAAAGTGGGTTGCAGTCAGAGATAACTACAAGACATGTAGGCATATTTTATGAAATATTTACAACTTTTGTACAAACTCTACTTATGGCTCCATGTCAATATTAATCAACATTTCTAAGGCCGTAAATATTATCATACCAAAAGACATGCCTTTGAAAAATAAAGTAGAAATATTTTTGGATTTTTATGAAATTTTTCAATTTTTATGGTTTTTATATGGTTTTATATTTTTGTATTTTGCTTTTGTGGATAAAAATATAAACAATATACACCAATGATCACCAAGGATACGGAGAATAGTTTACCACCACTATTATTTCGCTTCATCTGCCAATTCCTTTAGAGTCTCAGGCGAGAAAGTTCTCAAACCTAGCTTGTCGGCCAGAAATTCCATTCGAGCACGATCTAAAGCCTTCGTGAAAATATCCGCCAATTGATACTCAGACCGGACAAAGTAAAGCTCGATCACTCCATTTTCCACTTGCTCCTTGATAAAGTGGTAGCGAATGTCAATATGCTTCGACCGGGAGAATTGAACATTGTTGCAGCATAAGGCAATTGCACTTTTGTTGTCGCAGTACATCAGAATTTTGTTGAAACCTAGACCATAGTCGGTTAATTGCAATCTCATCCAAAGAACTTGAGCACATCAACCGGACATAGCTATGTATTCTGCCTCCGTACTTGAAATTGCAGCGCTTTTCTGCCTTTTCGATGCCCAACTGATTAGTCGATCTCCTAGTAGTTGCAAAGTTCCACTCGTGCTATGCCTTGTATCTTGACAACCCGCGTGATCCACATCTGCATATGTCATTACTGCAATAGAAGAGTCCTTCGAATACCAAAGTCCTCGATTAACAATTCCTTTAAGATATCGAAAGATCCGTTTAACAGTAGCTAAGTGTAACTCAGTAGGCCGAGTTTGATACCGAGCACACATACATATAGCAAACTGAAGGTCGGGTCGACTAGCTGTAATATACAGAAGGGTACCGATCATTCCATGATAAAGTGTCAGATCAACGGCAACTCCATGTGGATCTGCATCAAGCTTAGTTTGTTCCACCATTGGAGTATCCACGGGGTCGCAAGATTCCATCTTATATTTCTTAAGAGATTCAAGGGCATACTAGGATTGATTGATAAAGATGCCTATGGGACTCTGAGATATCTAAAGTCCTAAGAAAAATGATACCTTTCCCATCATTGACATCTTAAACTTGGAAGACATGAGTCTCCCAAACTCATCGGATAAGGTTTGGGTCGAGGTTGCAAATATAATATCATCAACATATATTTGTACCATAATCGTATCTTTACCTCATTTCTGAATGAACAGAGTGGGATCCACCTTGCCTTTAATGAAGCCTTGAGTAACGAGGAATTTTGACAATAGATCATACCACACGCGTGGAGCTTGCATCAACCCATAAAGAGCCTTCTTAAGCTTGTACACGTGATTAGGATATTTAGAATTCACAAAACCATCCGGCTGTTGAACATAGACCTCTTCCTTGATTTCACAATTGAGAAATGCCATTTTCACATCCATCTGATATACGATCATATTCATGTGGGCTGCATAAGCAAGGAATAGTCTAATAGCTTCCAAACGGGCAACAAGTGCAAGGGATTCCAAAAAGTTGATGCCTAATAATTGCTTGTATCCACGAGCTACTAGTCGAGCTTTGTTCTTCAATATTCCGCCTAACTCGTCGAGTTTCACCTATAAACCCATTTCAAAGTGAGTAACTGCACTTAATCCGGGCATAGGACAAGTTCCCATACTTCAAGACGTACAAATTCATTAAGTTCTTCTTGCATGGCTTCTATCCAACAAGATTGGGTAAATGCTTGTTGCCACGTCTTAGGTTCAACTTCACTGAGAAAAGCATCAAAATCACAAAACATTGCACTTTCTTGTAATTGACTTCATGTGGATACCGGACGATTAGGGTCACCAATAAAAGAATATATAGGATGATCCTTTGTCCACTTGTTGTCATGTTCACGAATCCGTGGATTGGATTAGACCGTAGTAGGAGGTTCCTCTGAGGTGGACGACTCGGCTTGATTAGATTCGGGAATTGGTACACCAAAGAATGGAAGTTCACACATTTGAGCGAATTCCAAATCGTGATCATCATCATCCTCTTCATCATCAATAGGCATGACATGGGTAGTTGATTCGGGTGTTGCTTGAGAATTACTCGTTGAAGGTATATCTTGACCAATTGTAGGTGTAGACGTATCTGATTGTGCTTCGGTTGTTGGAGCGACCACTTCGGCAACCGGAGCTATTACCTTAGGTTGAGCAAGAATACTTTTAGGAGTAAAGAATTCATCAAAGAACGGTTGAAACAGCGTATCACATTCATTCCTAGAAGGTGGTGTAAATGATGATGAAGAAGGGCTGTTTGGGACAAGACCAGAACTAATGTTACTAGGTCCCATTTCATGAAGTGCGGGTTCAGAGTTGCTTTGCTCAGAAGCCATTGATTTCAACTCATCAAAATCAACATTCATAGTTTCGAGGATCTTACGAGAATTACGATTGTAGATTCGGTATGCCTTCTTTGTGGGTGCATAACCAATGAAAATACCAATATCATCCTTTGGTTGAAGTTTTCCCAAATTGTCACCATCATTATTTGGATAGCAAAGAGAACCAAATACATGAAGATATGATAAATCTGGTACCTTTCCATGTAAAAGCTAATAAGGTGTTTTACCATGGCGTTTACGAATTAGTGACCGGTTTTGGGTGAAAACTGCTGTAGATACTGCTTCTGCCCATAAAAACAATGGAACCTTTGCGTAAATTAACATCGTTCGAGCAGCTTCCATAAGTGTGCGATTTTGCCTTTCAACGACATCGTTTTGTTGTGGAGTGCGAGCAACGGATGTTTTATGAGATATGCCAACTTCTTCATAATAATCACGCAAGATTTGATTCACAAATTCGGTTCCATTATCTGTACGAATGCGTCGGACAGTAGTGTTGAGACGCACTTGAATCATCTTGAGGAATCCGATGATGAATTTAGGTGCCTCATTTTTTGTTGTAAGAAATTTCACCCATGTAAACCGAGAGTAATCATCGACAATGACGAGGATGTACCTTTTACCATTAAGACTTTCAACACGCATTGGCCTACAAAGATCCATATGCAACAAATAAAGTTTCTCTTGGTTGGTGTCTTCAGTCTTAGGTTTGTATGCTTTCTTAGTGCTTTTCCCTATTGTACACGCGGAACACAAATGATCCTTGTGAAATGTAAGTTTAGGAAGACCACGAACAAGTTCGTTTTTCGCCAAATGATTAATAGCGTCAAAGTTAAGATGAGATAATCGTCAATGCCATAACCATGACTTAGTCTTCGATGCTTTGGAGAGAAGACATAGGGGAGAAGCGGCCTTCATATCTTGTAGAGACAAAGTGTACAAATTATTCTCTCGAGTACCTTTCAATAAATCAACCCCTTCCAAATTACGAATGAAGCAGGTATGCTCTCGAAAAGCAACTTCTAGGTTTGCATCACAGAATTGTCCTACATAAAATAAATTGTGACCGAGAATTTCCACATAATACCCTCTTGAAATTATAACATTCCCAATATGATATTCACTGGAGTGTTAGCAGATACAGATATAATATTATCAGAATTGCTAACATTTGTGTTATCCTTAGATTTCTTGCATTTTCTAATGTGAGTTTTACCATTAACAAGTTTTATTTTTCCAATTTTCTGAGGTTTTGGAGTATTAGCGGGCACTACAGTGGGAGTAGACCTATTTAAAGGGCACTTGGTTCCTACAGTAGTGTCGGTGTTCCTTGTTAAAGGACATGCTTGTGTTTTGGTAGCCTTGGTACTCCTAGTTAAAGGGCACGCTTTCTTCGCATTAGTGGGAGTGAACCTAGTTAAAAGGCACGCATTTCCTACTATAGTGAAAGTTCAACCAGTGGGGCGCCACAACCAACCAACTTGGGTTAACACTTTCCCAGTCGGTTTCCATTCTAAACTATTTTTACGGGCATACATCTCATTCACATGGTCAATAAGGCAAGAATCATGACTACTAGAAAACATACATTCATTGCAATTCCAACATTTCAAATTAGAATTCACAGTAGGCTTAGAACGCTGCACAACCGCAGAGCCTTTAGGTTTAGCTACATGATTCTTTTTATTCAAAACGGAAATAACATTCCTAGGGTGGGCTTCTACTTTCTTCTCCACTTGACTACTAGATGGGGGTAAGATCCTATCATTCTTCTTGTTTCTTTTAAGCTTAGATCTTTGAGCCTTAGTAGTGGTGCTTACTCCTGTAGAAGGCAACATAGGAATATTAGAAGCTGTTTTTGATTTTGCCTTATCTTTAGTGACTAATGTTTGAGATGGTTTAGTCTTAGGGCCCTTGTTAAGTGGTGTGACGGCGATGAGGTTCTTTTTAATTGGACTAAAGAATGATGCTGAGACAGTGGCTGCGTTATTCACATCATTCTTACCTTTTAGGGTAAGAAGTGTTTCCTTTAACTCAGCCAAGGCCAGATTCTTATCACAAATTTGTTCCCTCAAATCAGATATTTCCACCGACTTTCGATTCAATCGTTCAATCAATGATTGATTCTGTGTAGTGGTATTAGCACATGTGGGCTTTACTGAATCGAAGAGTTGTGTATTTTCTGTTTTAAGTTATCAACTTTGGACAAAATCTTTGAAACTCGATTATTTAGATCAAAGTTAATATTCTCAGCGGCCTCAAGTACGTTCACACAGTTAATCTCCATAGATTACTCTATGTCTATCGGCAATGATTTAGCAACCTTGTCACTTGGCTGACGCTGTTTTGGTTGTAAATTCAATCGAAAATTCTTTCGAAAATTTGCATCATCTATATTAACACCTTCGAATGACGTTTCAAAAAACTCTTGAATAAATTATTGTTTACATTCAAGCGAAATACAATGTTTTAGAATCTCATCAAAACGTTTTGAAAGCGAAAAATAAGAATCTTGAAGCTTTAAAAATTCAGCGTCAGATTTGTGACAAGTAGTATCTACCACATTATCCACAGATTCAACATTATGCACAATAGAATCATTATCAACACTTTTATTCACACAGACGGAAACAATATCATGAGACATCACTTGCTTCAAAAGCTTATCATTTTGGCGTGAAATTCGTTCTATTTCAAGTAAACTGTTTTCATAAGCATCATCCATTTCATTGAAAACACGTCAAACTTCTTCTATTTCCAAAAGCAAATCTTGATCAATATTGCTAAGACAAGGTTTAACATTGTTTACAAAGAGAACAATTTCGTCTCGAAACGCATCTCTAGTGTGCTTAAAATTCCATTCACCTTCTGTTATGACCGTAGCCGTCATACGTTCCGTAATGACCTTGTCAAAATCGGCAAAGTGTTGGTGCACCGCATTTAAGCTATCTGACACCTTACTTACCGGTGGAATTAGCTTAGTTAAATCCTTTTTGACAAGTGTAGGAGACGTACTAGGAAGGTTTTCCGTTGACAAACTTTGGGGCACAAAAGCTGATAATTGAGCTTATTCTTTTTGTAAGCGAATACGGGTCTTTTTAGTAAATTGATCTTTATTATGCTTATCATAATCAAGCTTATGGAATTTTGAAATCATTTTAGATCGAGTTTCTTCCGCAAGTGACATTGTCTCCTCAGTACTACGAACATCAGGTACTTCTTTCGATTTGCCAATCAGGGTCACATCATAAAGACAAGGAATATATTCCTGAGCTTATTTTGCATAAACCAGGATTATGTGGTAAATCTTGAAGACGCTTAAGTTCGAGTTCTTTAAAAACGATTTAGTTAAAAGAATGAACCTTTTATGTGGAAGCGTATTGTTTTAAAAGCTGTTGTTCCTTGAATTTATGAAGTTTGGTAGCATTAATTTCCAATTCAAACTTTTTAGACTCGAGAGTTTTGAAATCCATTTTAAGTTTCTGAAAATCATTTAGAACCGACTCTTTTCCTTTTAATTCATTGGAAAGATTAGCTTTTAACGATTCTATTTCTTTTAAGTGTTCAATCTTTTCAAAACGAAATTGGTCAAATTCAGAATAAGTTATTTTTTCTGCTTGAGGGACCATTTCAAAAGTTTTGACCTTTTCCTTATACAGTGCAAGCTCAGCGGTTAGGTTGGCGTTCATATCTACGGTTTGTCGAAAAGCCACATTCATGTTATCAATAATATGTTTAGGCACTGTTGGAGCATTGTTTGGCTGGGCCGGTTCGACGACTCTCCTGGGCCCGTTAATCGTCTTCTCGGGTGTTGAGTAATGCTGCAAACAATAGAAGAACCGGTTAGACGTGGACCCGAGGCCGGAGCCCCGGGGTCCACCTCCGACGGTCAAGTTAGTATTGATCGATATATTGTATAAGAGGTGTGGTTAAGAGAGAGAACCTGATTATAATGAGACCCCTACCCCTGTTTATATAGGCTTAGGGTTTCTTGAAGGATAAGTTAGGCGTGTGTGGGCCGTGGGCCTGTTGGGCCAGGCCGAATACCTGATGTACGTCGACATGTCCCCCAGTCTAGTATGATATGGTCCATGATCATGTTATGCTAGACTCATTCGTGTATCATGCTCACTAAACAACCGCGTGCGGCTTGCTGCTTGGACATCCTCGGGGTCGTCCGTAACATATGGTTCCACTCGTAATGGGCTTCCTTTAGCAAAAAGATGATGGGCTGGGATTGCGAATAATGAGCATAGCCACTATACGCCATCGTGTCCCCCCAGTCTAGTATGCGAGGTTGTCACCGAGGTTACTAGACTTTACACCATATCCGCTACCTGTAAGCATATCCACGTCGAAAGAAATGGGAAAACATGTATACGTAAGACGGGTGGTTGTGCTCGAATGCTTGGTTTCCCGTGTTTAAACGGTAAGGAACCGGTAAGAAAAAATGTGTTCCTATAGCCGGGGTAACACTGGCATTGGCAAGGTATCATTCTTATTTATCTCTAACGTGAGGATGACAAGAAGGTTATATGAAGGTGGAGGTGGAACCCGTATACTGCATCGTGAACATTTGAATGCGTACTTCGTATACCCACTAATGATGCAGCATAGCGCGAATATTTCATTCGTCTTAAGGCCACCAGAAGACGTACCTCTATGGCGAAGTAACGCGGATATTACATCCGTCTTGCGGCCACGACATCTGATAATTTGCCAAAATCTATTGTGGTTTTTCCTGAACCAAACGTAGTTGATCAGGCTCCGTCTAATTAAGGCCAAACAATATAAACTTTGGAAAAATCACTCTTAGCCGGGCCAAGTAATTCATCACGGAAGACGTACTTCCGTAACAAAGATATGAACCAATAGAAGACGTACTTCTGTGGCCGAATGAGCAAGTGGAAGGCGTACTTCCACGGCAAAAGATAACGATGTGCCGTGGAAGAATACTTCCACGGCGAAAATAATAAGCACGTGGAAGCGATACTTCCACGGCGAAGATAAGAAGCACGTGGAAGAGACACTTCCACGACGAAGATAATAAGCACGCGGAAGAGATACTTCCACGGCGAAGATAATAAGCACGCGGAAGAGATACTTCGTGGAAGCGATACTTCCACGACGAAGATAAGAAGCACGTGGAAGAATACTTCCACGGCGAAGATAACGAGCACGTGGAAAAAGATAATTCCACGGCGAAGATAACGAGCACGTGGAAGAAGATACTTCCACGGCGAAGATAACGAGCACGTGGAAGAAGATACTTCCACGACGAAGATAATAAGCACGTGGAAGAAGATACTTCCACGGCGAAGATAATAAGCACGTGGAAGAGATACTTCCACGGCGAAGATAAGAAGCACGTGGAGGAGATACTTCCACGGCGAAGATAAGAAGCACGTGGAAGAATACTTCCACGGCGAAGATAACAAGCACGTGGAAGAGATATTTCCACGGCGAAAATAAGAAGCACGTGGAAGAGACACTTCCACGGCGAAGATAATAAGAACGTGGAAGAGATACTTCCACGACAAAGATAATAAGCACGTGGAAGAGACACTTCCACGGTGAAGATAAGAAGCACGTGGAAGAATACTTCCACGACGAACGAGCACGTGGAAGAATACTTCCACGGCGAATGATAAGGAGCACGTGGAAGAAGATACTTCCACGTCGAAGATAATAAGCACGTGGAAGAGATAATTCCATGACAAAGATAATAAGCACGTGGAAGAGACACTTCCACGGCGAAGATAAGAAGCACGTGGAAGAATACTTCCACGACGAACGAGCACGTGGAAGAATACTTCCACGGCGAATGATAAGGAGCACGTGGAAGAAGATACTTCCACGACGAAGATAATAAGCACGTGGAAGAGATACTTCCATGGCGAAGATAAGAAGCACGTGGAAGAGATAGTTCCACGGCGAAGATAAGAAGCATGTGGAAGAATACTTCTACGGCGAAGATAACAAGCACGTGGAAGAGATATTTCCACGGCGAAAATAAGAAGCAAGTGGAAGAGACACTTCCACGGCGAAGATAATAAGCACGTGTAAGAGATACTTCCACAGCAAAGTTAATAAGCACATAGAAGAGACACTTCCACGGTGAAGATAAGAAGCACGTGGAAGAATACTTCCACGACAAACGAGCACGTGGAAGAATACTTCCACGGCGAATGATAAGGAGCACGTGGAAGAAGATACTTCCACGGCGAAGATAATAAGCACGTGGAAGAGATACTTCCACGGCGAAGATAAGAAGCACGTGGAAGAGATACTTCCACGGCGAAGATAAGAAGCACGTGGAAGAATACTTCCACGACGAACGAGCACGTGGAAGAATACTTCCACGACGAATGATAAGGAGCACGTGGAAGAAGATACTTCCACGGCGAAGATAATAAGCACGTGGAAGAGATACTTCCACGGCGAAGATAAGAAGCACGTGGAAGAGATACTTCCACGGCGAAGATAAGAAGCACGTAGAAGAATACTTCCACGGCGAAGATAACAAGCACGTGGAATAGATACTTCCACGATGAACGAGCACGTGGAAGAATACTTCCACGGCGAATGATAAGGAGCACGTGGAAGAAGATACTTCCACGGCGAAGATAATAAGCACGTGGAAGAGATACTTCCACGGCGAAGATAAGAAGCACGTGGAAGAGATACTTCCACGGCGAAGATAAGAAGCACGTGGAAGAATACTTCCACAGCGAAGATAACAAGCACGTGGAAGAGATACTTCCACGACGAACGAGCACGTGGAAGAATACTTCCACGGCGAATGATAAGGAGCACGTGGAAGAATACTTCCACGGTGAAAGGTCATGAGCCCGTGGAAGGATTCTTCCACGGCGAAAGCAATGAGCTCGTGGAAGGATTCTTCCACGGCCAAAAACAATGAGCCCGTGGAAGTATTCTCCCACGATGAAAGCAATGTGCCAGTGGAAGGAATACTTCCACGGCGAAGATAATGAGCTTGGGGAAGAGTACTTCCCCAACAAAAACCATGAGCACATGGAAGAGATACTTCCACGGCGAAGATAATGAGCCCGTGGAAGAATACTTCTGTGGCGCATGAATAAGCCAACGGAAGGGATACTTCCGTGGAAAAGGCACAAGCCAATGGAAGAAATACTTCCATGGCGCAGAAACAAGCGCGCAGAAGGAGTAATTCCGCGGCGAAGGAATAAGCCAATGGAAGAGATACTTCCATGGCAAAGGGATAAGTGCACAGAAGGAGTACTTCCGTGGCGAAGGAATAAGCCAATGGAAGAGATACTTCTATGGCAAAGGAATAAACCGGCAGAAGGCGGACTTCTGTGGCGAAGAAATATATCCAAAGATATTTGTGTGACGTGCACATAAATAGTGGTATTATTATACCCTGGTAGCCCCCCAGGTTTAATGGTGCTAAACTCGATTAGTAATATTAAACTTAATCAAGTATTCAAAAAGTTACGGTCACATAGACCAACGCGAATGGACGTACCATAGCTGCATACAAAAAATAGAAATTGGGTTCGAACCTGCGAACCAACGCGGATGGGTCTTGCCATAACCGCGAATTGTCACATAGTATAAGACGTATCTTAACTAACTTATGGGATGAGATATTCCACTACGTGCGGCGTACCGCATTTACCATAAGGACGGTCAAAGTTTTTGACAAAATGTTGTTAGACGTGCACAGTGTGTCTTTTGCAAGTCCATCATGAGTCATGTGGTTTGCGTAACTTACTACAACGTCTTGATAGCAAGGTGTCTAACAAGGATACATGATCCGTGGTCGTTGGGTTTGCAACCCTCTTACACGACAAGTTGAATGATTAGGTTCACTCAATCCTCTTATTCCACCTGGGAACGATAAGTACATGTACGCCCGTAGGCGGAAGATATCCGAGTGTACGGACTAGCACGAATGGACGTACCATGACCGCGAATGATAAATAAAATATATTATATTAAAAAATATATGTCATATATCTTACCGATGTATATAGTATCTTTTATTAATTAATTATATCGGAATATATCCTAAATAATATATTGTAGTAATTTAAATGATATGTGTAATATCCGTTATTAATATAAACAATATATCTGAATATGTGGATTAATACGGAAGACGCGGCTCATGACCGCAGTGAAAAGTAAAACATGACCGACCATACAGACGAGCACGGCTGGACATACCAAGACCGCGAAATAAAAAATAAAATAATTGCCTGAATGTGCAGATGAGTGCGGATGGTCGAGCCATGACCGCGAATCACGATATTACTACGTCGGGCCGCGACATATACGAAAAACATATTTAATCAAACCAAAAGATACATGTAATATCTCCTTGCCAATTTAAAAAGATTTGGAATATCTTATATTAATATACAAAAAATTTTGATAGTAAATTTTTAAAATAAAAGGTACGGGTATTATTTGTATAAATTTAGAAGATATCGGAATATATCCTCACTAAATTTAGAAGATAAATAATATCTTTTTAGTAATTTAAATGAAGTTTGTAATATCTTTTTATTAATATATATGATATATCCGAATGTGCGGATTAATACGGAAGACGCGGTTCATGACCGCGGTGAAAGAAAAATAATATATGTCCCAATCGTGCTAACGAGCGCGGCTAGGCATATCATGACTGCAAATAAATATATCCAAACGTACATACTATCGCGGAAGAACGGGTTCAACCACCGCGGAATTTAAAAAGGAAAAAACCAATATTTGACATAAATATTTTATTTGCAGATGTGCTCACATATAATCATAGCAGATATTCATAATAAACGAATATATGTGTGAATGTTATAGCAAAATAGTATTATACATGCATTCGGTATAACAAATATAGCAAATATTCGCTTGTAAAGTTATTATAGATAAACTCGCATATATTTAAATTATGTACAACCGGATTTGATAAAGCTATTGTTGCATTCCAAAAGGTGTGATCTTGTGGTTAACATAAAGCATTTTTGGTGCAATTGAATCAGTAAATTATCTAATCTGATCTGGAGTGCATTATAAAATAATAATGGAACTTTAAACTTGTCATTTCACATATAATTCGCACAAATTCTATTAGCATGACATGATAAACTTCTTGTCAACAACTTTTGAGACTTTTATCACGTTGAATATTTAGAATCCTATTCTAAAACATCGATTTACTCAAATATCCAACCGTAGGTAATATGGTTTAGATAATATGTTTTAGAAAATCTCTTAGCGATAATATGGGTATGGTGCGCCTATAGTGCGACGCGAAAATCTCTTAATGAGGAAAAAACAATTCTTTGAAAAAGCACTTAAAAAGCAACTCAGAAGATCTGCATATTTCACGTGATAAAAAAACAACCAAATACTTTTGATACTAATGATAGAAAAGTATTCAAGTCTTATTTTTGGTGATCAAGCACATGCACATTCACTATTGTATTCAATTTTATAGATGTATATAATAAGACATGTGTATGAACAAGCAAGTTTGCATTAAAAACCTTGTTTTTAGCGATACGCTAGATCATATATGATGAATATTCATAACTTTTAGAGTATACACCAGATCATATATTTTCCAAAAAAACGAGCAATATTTTTCGATCTAGCCCACCAAATTTTTGCGCATATGATAGATCAGTATTCACATCTAATTTGTAGTGAACAAATATATGCGCATGGAAGAACAGATAGAAAAAAATAAAGATTCGAAGGTTTTAGAATTACCGATTTTCGTATTTGATATTTGCCTTCCGGTAACGCGAGAACACGAAACATGGTTTAGTCGTGGTCCCACGGATGGCGCCAACTTGTTGGAGCATAGTTTGGCTGGGCCGGTTTGACGACTCTCCCGGGCCCGTTAATCGTCTTCCTGGGTGCTGAGTAATGCTGCAAACAATAGAAGAACCGGTTAGACGTAGACCCGAGGCCGGAGCCCCGGGGTCCACCTCCGACGGTCAAGTTAGTATTGATCGATATATTGTATAAGAGGTGTGGTTAAGAGAGAGAACCTGATTATAATGAGACCCCTACCCCTGTTTATATAGGCTTAGGGTTTCTTGAAGGATAAGTTAGGCGTGTGTGGGCCGTGGGCCTGTTGGGCCGGGCCGAATACCGACTGTACGTCGACAGGCACCATTACCAGATCACGTTGATCATAAGATTCCATACCCGTCGTAGCATTTGGTTGAGGTTCACTCAAATGTGTTGGATTGGATACCACATCATTTGAGTTACCAGTTTCCGAATGCTGTTCGAAGTTGTCATTTTCATGCTCAACATGATGTGGATTATCATGAACATTATTAGATGTGGTTGGTTCCTCACTGACGACATCAGATCCATAGTGAGAGAGATTAGCAACGAAAGCAACTTGGGTTGAGTGAATGTCATCACAATCTGAATCATATGCATCAAGATCATCTGCTTGATATGATGCATTAGAAGTAGAGACGACTACAATGCCTTCATTATCTGCTGCCCCTGGGTCTGCAAGAAATGCTAATTCCTCTGTATCCAAGATCTTTCCTTTAGATTGAGAATCGACTAAATACATCTTCTCACGAAACCACGTTGCATCCCTTCTCCTTTTTGGCTGAGTGCATTCCCTAGCCATATGACCTTGTCCTCGGAAATTGTAGCAAGTCACAACCTTTTGAGGACCAATAGTGTTTCCATTTCCACTACCTTGAGTATTCACAGCTTGAGTGTTCATGGTCCTTGTTGTGGGTCCATATGAATTTTGCCTTCCCTGAATGGATTGGACCATCACTTGACCATCTTGAATACTGGCTTGTTGTCAAGGATTTGAAGAGGTGCGGAGCTGATTGTTCGTTGCTGGAAATCCTCTAGTTGCAACAACTTTTAACAAGTAGGCAGTGAGGTGATTTAAGACATCAGTAGGCGTATCATTTGGAGTAAAGACCGGTGCTTGAATTGGTGGAAGTTCATTGGAGTAGAAGGCTTGTGCTTGTGGTGCTTCAGTTGGAAAATATCCTTACTAAGGAGTATAGCCCATTGGAGAAGTGATAGCTTGTGATGGTGACGCCTGATGTGTTGTGTGACAATCCGTCAATTTACGATTGATATTTTATTCTCAAATATTATTTGAAAATATTATTTTAATGTTACAATATGAAATCACTTATTTTTGGGAAGAAATTTGGATTTACGTCTTGAAGTAGCATCGACTACGTTTAAACCGGAGGATTCTACGTTACGTGCTTACGTTTACATACACCGTCTTTGGTGACAGTCCGACATTTCAGAAAATAAATTTATCCGTAAATATTATTTTGGAGTTTAAATTTGTGTTGGTTCATAAACTCACAAATTTACGAGAAGAGACTAGGACTTACGATTTTATTTTAACGTCCTTTACGACTAAACCGGAAACCTTAGGATTACGTATTTATGTTTTCGAACTCCGTTTTTGATGAAACAATTTTTATTGGATTCGTTTTATAACGTTGATTCATAATTTATAAAAACGTTTTTCGTAAAGCGACCCGAGGGCACGCAAATCGAGGAAACTAGAATCGAGGAGTACCCATAAATAAATGGGATGAGACAAGTGGGACACTTGTCCCACCCCACTCCCAAAACCGGCCAACTTAAGCTAATACACCCTTAGGTGTCAAACATACACATACTAAGTTACACTTGTAACTTAGCTTCACATGGAAGCTTACACCTTCCATCAAAAACCACTAGCTAGATTACTTCTTCCCATTTGCAACATGCAAAACCATCTCAAAACTCTCTCACCCTCCCTTGATTGCCGTCCCACCATCATCATCAAACACCACCTTTCATACAAATTTTAACCATAAACATATGTTATAATTAACATATGTTAATCTCCATTCAAAAAGATGAAGATTGGTGCAACTTATAACATCCATGGAGGAGTTTTCATGGTGTCATGGGGCTGATTTTCCACAAGGAGTTGATGAAGATTGGAGGTCTTGAAGATGGTGTTGTTAATCACAAGTTTCACCATCAAAATCCATGTTTTGATCACAACCTACATCATCATGGTGGTATAAAGATTGTCCTCCTCATCTTCTTGTTATTTTGATTATGTAAACATGTATTTTATTTCCTATTGTATATATTTATGATGATTATATGATGATAAAAATATTATGTGGGGATTTGTTGTTGATAAACATGATTAAAAAGGTGAAAAATCATATGAAACAAGGTTAAAATCTTGGTTAAATTTAATGGCTGTATAAAACAGTAAAGAACCATATGGTAAACTGATAAAATGATGAAGTATAATGGATTTACAGTAAGCTATGGATCTTGTACACATGTGAGAGTTGGCCATGCAATGGAATCATTGTAATGAGTGAGATATGATCAAAACAAGTTTAGGGTATAAATCTGAGGTTACTGTGTTGGACGATTTTTAGAAAATATTTAGAAGATGATTCAACAGTAGCTATAGAAGAGTTAAATGTAGCACATATCATTTAGTTTATGTGATAAAAATTTGAGCTTCTATCTCCATATAGAACTCCAGATATGGCAGTTTTGGTGAAGATGAAGTTAAAAATCAGATTTTTGGAAATTAAAGAATAATACTATTATATAAGCACTCACATTTTAATATATAAAATGTAAAATAAAAACCCACTAACTTATAAAACTTATTTATATAAATATATATAAAAGGTTAATCAAATGGATAAATTATATAAATGGTGGTGAAATAATGTTTATAAGTTATAAAACTATAAACTTGATTTTTACGACTTTTTCGGCTATTGCCGTAAAAATTAACGTTTTTGTTAAATAAAACTTAGATGGTTGGACCCGTCTAATGAAAACCTTATAAAACTTATATACTGATATATAGACATGTATAACAAGTAAAAACCGATAAAACCCGAACTATAGGGCATACGGACATTAACAAGTTAAATAAATATATTGGACTAACAAATGGACTAAATAGGATAAAAACTTGTAAAAAGAATCTATTGGGCTTAACCCATTTAGGCCCAACTTGGAAAGTATACATACTGATAATATAGGTACAAAATGGATTAAAATAAGTTAAATAACTTATAATAAGCTTATTGGACTTAAGACACGTAAACGGGTAAAACTAGTAAACTAATATAAAAGTTATCGACATATAACACTAAAACGAGTAAACGAGAATATGTAAACACTTGATCATCATATATATATAATCATCATATGTATACATACTTGTTATTTTTATAAAGTCATTGGACATGAGTCTAAGACCGATTATTATTTGTCTAGGTTTCCGTGATTGAAGCACGTACCGTACATCCGAGTTGCCGATAACCCGCCTTCCCATATCAACGTGAGTTCATAGCCTCGCACTCTTTTAAATGTTTTTATAAATGTTTTATAAACCCGCGAGGGAGATAACATGTTAGTTTTTATTAAATAGGACACCATTTGTCCCGATTGTTTGTTTATTGATTTTGGACCTGAATAATTGAATGACCCGATTGTATGACCCGATAAATGATTAATGGACCCGACAGATGAAATAAAATGGATTATTAAAGTTAGGTTATATCACTAAAAGTCCCATTAGCATGAATTGTGAACTACCGGGATTTGGTAGACGCTTATGCATTTAATAGTACTATTTGGGGACGATCACCCCAGTTCGCGCCTTGACGGTTGATCCCCGTCGTGCCACATTGATTGGTAAGCGAATTTATGTATGAGAAGATTTCCATAGCGTGACCTTTGTGACGACACGCTACTTTAGATGGGCAAAATTGGTATCGGGTTAGCTACCCGTTTTGGTTTAGTAAGGTAACAATGTCATGCGGCTTATAATAATCCAAATCACCGAAATACTATTAGACGCTTCGAATTACGATGTATTGCCTGACTAGCAATACAGGGTCATACTATTGATATTATGTTTGTGTTTTGGTTTTCATAACCATATTCATATAACGGTTTTTATTTGATTTTATACAACGTCGTAAGACGTATTGTATGATGTTTTTACAACATTGGCTCGTATAATAATTTTTAAGGCAAATGCCTATATTATGATTTTCGATAAGGATTTATATAAAATGACTTTGGCTATTTTATGGCCTATTACAAAGATTTGTATAAAATGATTTTTGGCTATTTTACGGCCTATTACAATGATTTGTACGAATTGATTTTTGGTACTAATTTTTATACCAAAGTTATATTGATGGAATTTATTAAACTCTATGAATTCACTCGGCGTTATCGCTGACCTTTTCTTTTAACATGTTTTATCTCAGGTACTTGAAGGTAATTCTCGGGAAGACGACAAGAATTCATGGCCCGCACCTAAACTATATTTTCCATTCAAATACTTTGTAAAACTTTGTATGAAATATAAATGACTTGGGACCTATGTAACTTTGATATTTATGAATGGAAATGCTTTATTAATAAACGACGCGATTTTTAAGCGTTGTCTATGATGTGAGTAATGTGCTATACCGTAACACCAACGAGTCTTCCGCTGTATTGAGTTGTATAAAATTTGGGGGTGTTACATGTTGGTTGATGTAGCAGAACACTTTGTTGATATGCTTGTTGTGGCATCATCAATGGTTGATAAGATGGTTGATGTGGTTGCTGATATGTGTGTTGTGGTGGCTGTTGCAAGTATGATGGTTGTTGATAAGTGTAAGCCATGTTTTGTTGGGGGTCATTTGTTGAGAAGCATACATGGCAAGTGGATCACGAACTTGTGGTGTAGACAACCGAGCCTTGATCGCATGGAATTCGTGTTGTTGAAGAAAAGCTTGAAGTTGATCCACATTGGTGTTATGCAAGTCCTTAGCCAATTTAACAGCCGTCACGTACTTACGCCATTCGGAAGGAAGGGTGTTCAAATATTTGGTGTTTAATTGAAACGTAGGAATAGCCATGCCATAGATATTGATCTCATTCAACAATAGAGTAAATCTCAAATAGTTATCATTGAGAGTCTCCTCGGGAACGTAGGCAAACTTATCAAACGTATCATATAGCTTACACTCCCGTTCTTGTTTAGTTAACGAGGTGCCTTGCATTAGAACACGAATTATATCCCATAACTCTTTGGCAACTTTATGTTTACTCACAAGTTTGTAGACATCTAGAGGAAAGGCTTGGAGAATGATGTTTGTAGCATATTTATCACATTTGTCTTGAATCTTCATATCTCCGGTCAATTCACTCGTTGTGCGAGGACGAGTAACTGCACCTTCCGTCACTGTACCATAATCTAATGGTCCATTGAGCACCGATGCCCAAATGAGATGTCCGTTCTCTTTGTTTAACATGTAAAGTTCCATTCGGGAAGTCCAATTCTCGTACATAGTCTTCTCCAACATTGGTGGACGATTATCCGTACCCGAGAGGATGGACTTATACGTAAGAGATGTGTACTCCATTTTGATAAGTTAAGACTTACAAAAGTTGATTGAATAATGAAAGAAAGTAAATGTGTTTGTTGTTGTGTGTAGAAGTCAAAAAACAAGGTGGAAATCCCCTAAAATATGTTCTCGATAAACCAAAAAATTCTAAGGCAAACAAAAACTCACGTTTTTGAAAAAATCCTGGAATACTTGACACTCTATCGCAATGAAAACATATGATTCTATCGCAATATCTCAAATAAGTTCTATCGCAATGTTGCATAGACTTTCTATCGCAATGTTACAAAAGTTGTCGCAATGTCACAAAAAGAAGTTCTATCGCAATATCACTAAAGCTGTCGCAATAAACACCTATCGCAATAATCCCTATCGCAATAATCACATCGCAATAATTCCTATCGCAATAACTTGTTGCAATAAACATGTCGCAATACACTTATCGCAATAAACCCATCGCAATATCACAAAAGAGCACCTATTGCAATCTGGATCGCAATGTGAAAACCCGAGCCTTTGCGATGGATTGAGTGTCGCAATAACCAGTCGCAATAGTACAAAATTCTTCCAACTAGCACTTTTCTCGGATCAAACACACCAACGAGATTTTAAGCCAAAAAATGATCCAAACACCCAAAATTCTTGTGTTTTTAGCCAAAGTAAATATACCAGATCTCTACCACAATTATGTAGAACATTTGTATCAAGAAAAAACCATAAAAACACAAAAAAATTTGGACGTGGGTTTAATAGATCAAAAGCTACTAAAATCAAGAACACAAACACATAAACAATACAATCATCCCATGGCTCTTGATACCATTTGTAGGATATTGTAAATCTATGCTTAGTCTAGAGAGAGAAAGAGATAGAAAGATGGTAAGAACACACACACTTAGAGAGAGAAAGTATAAAGAAAACACTTTCTACTATGTGTAAAAATGAGTGAACCAACCACCCTCTACAACTAAGGAGAGGGTTTATATACCCAAGCCCATGAGATGGGCTTGGGCTTACATTGGGCCGCCAGCCTACACAAGTTGTAGGCTTGGCATGGCCTTGTTTACTTAACTTAATAATACTAGACTACGAGCTATTACTTAGGTGTTGTTTGTTTATTAAGAGGCTCTGAATCTGAATCTGATTCGCACATCTGAATCTGAATCTGAGGCGTAAATGTCGGAATCTGAACCAAATAATTTTGTTTTTTTTTATATAACCACGTCTGAATGATCAAATATAAAATAATTTTTTATAAAAATCAAATAAGTCAAAATATGACATAAATTATTTGAGCCATAACTTTATCATGAAACAAAAATGTACGTTATTATTTTTAAAAACAATGCTAAAATAATTCTAGACTTTAGTCACAAAAAAAAAATCGTACAGCTGTATATTTTATAAGTTTAGATAAGGTTTCTCTTTATTCCTATCCACTCTTTGTATTATCCCATTTCATTTCATCACCTGGATATACCATCTTTTTTTCTCCACTCATATCTTGTTCTACTAACATCCCTTTACTTATGAAAGATCAAAAGTATTTTCAATATTTGTATTCTTTGTTAAACTTCTTATGATCGAGAGATGGAAATCGAACCGAGATGGTGCCATCAGTAACATACGCATCATTACCATATCCCAACTTAAATCCAAAACACCAAGCATCCGTTCTTGTTTCCATTCTTTCTTTTTTCTAGTGTTTAGTGGATGGGTATGGAATGTTTTGAAAAGAAGAGATGATGTGTTGACGAGAAGGGATGTTTTAGGAAAATCAGAGGCAATAAGACGACCTTCCCACCTCTGGGCCAGTTAGATAAATTGACATCTGACCGTGTCTGGTTGTAACAAAAAAATCAAACGATCTGTTTATAAACAACGTCTGACCGATTCAGAGTTTCAGTGTGTTCAGACGTGGTTAAGACATTTTTTAAAAAACAAACACCACCTTAATCTATTTTTGGAGTGACCGATCCTTTCTAATATGTAAAACGTATTTCCAACAGTTCGGTAATCCATTATCCCTTTTCTTTTAAATCTTTTTAATTAATTAAGAACATGAAATCATGAGGTTTATTAACAAGTAATTAAAACATGTCATGTAATAATGGGGGGAAAATTAAGGGATGTTTCGGGTTGGTTTTGCTCGGCCCACACCCAACCGAGAGCCCCATGGCTCTCGGCTTGCTTTGGTTCGCACCACCAACCGAGACCTCGTGTCTCGATGTGCTTGGTCTCGGTCGACAGCAGGAACAAGGGACCCCGACGTGAGTCGGGGTGGCCTTGTGGTTTGGTTGAGGTCTCGGCAGCAACAGCCACCACCACCGGCACACAACCGGTGGCGGTTTTGGGTCAAGCAGGGGGAACCGCGGCGGCAGTAAGGGGAACCATCGGCACACAGCCGGTGGAAACCTACTGTGGTCAGCGGCTAGCCGAGAGGAACCACCTGTTGTAGCCGGTGGTGTATTTACACAAGCAGTGGCAACCGTCCGAGCCGGTTTGCCACTGTTAAGGGTGTGTTTGGTTGGTCCGGTTCATGGGATTTTCGGTTCACGACATGTCTAAATCAAAGTCAAGGGTCCGGTTCATGACTAAACTTTTACAAGTATTAATTTTTACAAGTTATATTATTTAACAAGAGAATTAAATTAATTAAGACATGACAAATAATTAATTTAATTTAACATGAACTTAGGTTAATATTATTATGAAATAATAACATGTTTTAACCTAAGTATTTATTTAATTTAGACTATAGTATTAAATAATTATTAAGACATGGAATATAATTAATTAATAAACATGACTTAGGTTATAACTAATATAATATTAATACATGTTTAACCTGAGTTTTTTATACACTTTAATTTAATTTAATCATGCTTATATTTAATCAAATAATATAACCTATAGTTTATTTAATTAACATGATATTATTAATAAACTATACTAATAATCACATGACTTATGATATTTAACCAGTAAACTTAAGCTTATACTATTAGCTTACTAATCCAGCTTATTTCTAAATATGGAAACTTTCTAATTCAGGAAATTTACTATTTTTGGAAACTTTCTATTTTTAGAAACTTTCTATTTTTGGAAACTTTCTATTTTTGGAAACTTTCTATTTTAGGAAACCTGCTATTTTTAGAAAGTTACTTATTATCACACAACAAGTATAATAATACAGGAAATACAAGTAATGTTGAATCAGAATACATAGAATACATGATAAACACAGCATAACATTAAAATCAGTAAACAAGACAAGAACATATAAAACAAGCTAAGACACGATATAATCAGTTAAATACTCTGTAAACAGAATACTTATACATGTACCCTATTTTATATAGCATTAGTGAGATCGAAGTAATACTTCCATTCGTTCTTTTTTTCTGTTCACTGGACATAAGGTACGGATTTCTCGTCCCTTCAGTATGGAGATTCTCTCCTTTTTATGATTCCCCGTTTTCAGCCAACTGTTTTCCCAGTATTGTTTTATATGTTTGATTACTTATGTTAGCTTAAGAGCCTAAGCCATATATATACATGACCAGTGTCACCTAGTTATGGAGGTACCATAACCATAACACTAGGGGCACTAGTGTTATGACTTCCCCACGGTGATGTGATTGCTTGTGGCATCCATTTTCAGTTTTGGCCATTATATTATATTATCATGTGGGGCGTATGGGTGCATCCTAGTTACATGTTTACCAGTATTACCAGAGTGAATGCGATGTGTGCCTTACATCCTTCACTAGGAGTTGATCCCTCCTACCCAGACTATTTAATTAGAGGCAACCCCTCTAATTGCATGACGAGGTTTCCCCTCCAAGTATTCATGCACGGTGGAACCTCATGACCTATATGGGCTATTGGCTAATTAATACAGATTTTACATAAAAACATAAGTCTTTTAAAACTATAAAACCAGTTTTATGAACATGATTCCAGGTAGCTTAGAACTTATACTATTCCGCCGCTATTAGTCTTTATGCTTATGTTATTCCATGCTATGCTTGTATATCCGTGCACTGAGCGTTATGCTCAACTGTTTCCCTTTCATGTTCCCAAACGGCAAGTACTCAAGGGCGCTCGTAGACTTTAAGCGTGCGTGCATATGGATTGGAAGCTATCTAGCGTTCACTACTTTATGCATTTCATCATACATTTTGCTACTTATTTCTTTAGACATTGTTTAGTACTTTTCCTTTATAGCACTTATGTTTGTGTGTGATGAGCTTATACTTGGGGTACCGATGTTTGTTTCGGGTATTTCCTTTCATGTTCATTTAATGTTTTTAAGACATTTACCGTGTATGCTTTGATGACACGCCATAATCACGCGTGACATTCCATTTACCAAAATGGGGTGTTACAATTATGGTATCAGAGCCAAGGCTTCGACCTGTAGTCTCTCAAAACATGACTTGTGATTAGCGGGTAGTCACTACGGTCTTCCTAGAACTGACAGTCTGTTTTCATGCATTTACATCATATGTCATTGTCGCAGGTTTGTGACTAAGTAATGGTTGGTATAGGACTGGTCCTATTTAGTCGCATGTGCTTTTATCGAAAATTTTAACTTTGGGACCGACCCATAGGCGTCCCCTCGCCATGTCTTTTGTTTTGGGTGAACTGACCATAGGCATTTACCCTCGCGCATATAAAAGTTTTTATAAACTGCATCATGCATTCATGCACTATTTTCATGCATAAAAATTTTATCATGATTTATTGGCATAAATTTTTTTCATGAATAAGATATTATGTTTAATCAGTTTAATCATGCATTTTGTTTTAAACTGTCAGATGGTGAACACACGCAATGCTCAAGAGATGGGTGCAGCTGCCAATGCAGCTTTGCAAGCCATCCTTCCCCAAAAAACAACAATAATCCTCCACCACCTCAGATCGTCCACATGACTGGGTGGGATAGGATGACGAGGGAGTACTACGTGATTAGGCAGAGAGCTGAGGAGAACAGCAACGAGTTCATGCAGCGCTTTCTTCATTTGGCGGGTGTTCTTGGCGCAGCAGCAGGTACTGCCGAAGAACAAGCATACCATTTTCGTTGGGATCTTCATACATCGGTCGTCAATAACTCGGTGTGTGCTACCGCTAACATAGTGGCACAAGTAGCCGATGCAGCACGTAAGCTGGAGATGCTGTGGGAGAGAGAGGAATTCGGTGAAGCTGAGAGACCCGAGAAGAGGTATTTGTTCGTCACTCAGCGGTGACCATTTCAATTCATTCAGTAGAATAAAAATATTTATCCTTCTCTTTAAACTGCATCTTTCAGGCAGAAGACTAGGGACCGGTCTCAACCGGCTACTCAGCAGCAGCCTACTCAGCCCAAGGGTAACGGTCAGACCCATGACCGTTGCGCTACGGATAGGCGTGGCGGTAATGATAATTACCGTAACAACGTCGGCAACTCCAACAACAACAGGTCCCTAAACTTACTCGTTTCTTATGTTACATGTTTATGATTTAAATTCTGACACTCTAGCATCTTCTACCAGGAATCATGGCAACGGAAGGGAGTAGGACCGCAGAGGGTCACAGCCTAACCGTACAGCTATCACTGGTAATATGTCTTACGATTTTCCGCATTGTCCTTTTGTACCTATAAACCAGGTCTCATGTGTACTTTTCTGAATAGGCTCCCAGCCAGCAAGGGCACCTGTTGGAGGGTACACTCACCCTCTCTGCACTACCTGCAACCGTAGGTACCCAGGGCCATGTCGTCGGGATAGTGATGCTTGCTTCAAGTGTGGCCTGACTGGTCATCGCATGAAGGACTGTCGTAAGGGCGAGATGGAGGGCACATCTAGACATGCCGACTCCAAGCCACCTCCTACTAGTGGGAGGCTGTACACGACCTCTCGTGAGCAGGCCAACAAGTCTACAGGTACCATCACTAGAATCTTGTATATGTATGGTCAAGCTGCATGTGTTTTATTTGTCACGGGTGCTACTCATTCGGTCATTTCTACTGCTTATGCCAAGAACGTTAGGATATCCCCTATGCCTTTAGAGAATGTATTAAACATTTCCGCGCCTTTAAGAGACTTTGTACGCATAACCCATGGGTACAAGAGCCTTCCCCTAGAGTTTGACAACAAGATTCGTCCTGTAGACGTACATCCATTGGATATGTACGATTTTGACATGATATTGGGCATGGACTGGCTATCCAAACATCACACCACCATTGACTGCCATTCATATCGGGTCATCTTCGGTGATGTAGATGCACCGGAGTACATTCACAATGGTTTCATACCCGGAAGGTCTGTACAAATAATTTCAACCTTACAAGCACGTGCACTACTGTTACATGGTTGTCTTGCTACTGTTCATGATCTGGAGGCTGAATCTCCATCTATCCAGATGCAGCTGATCGTGTCAGAATTCCCAAACGTTTTTCCAGAAGAACTTCTGGGCATACCACCTGCTCGTGAAGTGGAGTTTAATATTGAGCTCATCCCAGGAGCTGAGCCAATTTCTAAGGATCCTTATCGCATGGCTCCCATAGAGCTGAAGGAGTTAAAGGAACAACTATAGAAACTGTTGGAACGCGGTTTCATTCGACCTAGTGCTTCTCCATGTGGCGCACATGTTCTGTTCGTAAAGAAGAAGGACGGTAGTATGCATCTCTACATAGATTATCGTGACCTTAACAAGATCACCATCAGGAATAGATATCCATTACCATGCATTGACGACTTGTTTGACCAACTCCACGGGGCCAAACAATTCTCCAAGATTGATCTAAGGTCGGGCTATCATCAGTTACGGGTTAAATAGCAGGACATCTCCAAGACCACACGCTATGGGCACTACGAATTTGTAGTTATGCCATTTGGCCTTACCAATGCTCCAGCTGTTTTCATGGACTTGATGAACCGTATTTTCCATGAGTTCTTGGACAAGTTCGTCATTATCATCATTGACGACATTCTGATTTTCTCTAAGTCAAAGGAGGAACACGAATATCATCTTCGTATTGTACTACAAATACTTCGCCAGAAGCAGTTGTATGCTAAATTCTCCAAGTGTGAGTTCTGGTTAGACAAGGTGGCGTTCCTAGGCCACATTGTATCAGTAGAAGGAATAACCATGGACCCAGAAAAGGTTGAGGCTATTACCAAGTGGCCAAGACCGACATCAGCGACTGAAGTTCGCAGTTTCCTAGGCTTAGTTGGTTACTAATGTAGGTTCGTAGAGAACTTTTCCCGTTTAGCACTACCATTGACCAAACTGATGCGGAAAGGGGAGAAATTCGTCTGGACTAAATAAAGAGAGAAGAGCTTTGAAGACCTAAAGCACAAACTAGTATCTGCATCGATTCTTACTCTCCCATCTGGTACAAGTGAATTTCAAATCTACAGTGATGCTTCAGGGAAGGGACTCGGCTGTGTTCTCATGCAACATGGGAACGTGATTGCTTACGCATCACGGCAGCTTAAGCCTTATGAGGAGAATTACCCTACGCATGACTTAGAACTTGCAGTAGTCGTGTTTGCATTGAAGATATGGAGGCACTACTTGTATGGAGAATCATGTGATATCTTCACAGATCACAAGAGCCTGAAATACATCTTCACTCAACGTGAACTGAATATAAGACAAAGAAGATGGTTAGAGTTGTTGAAGGATTATGACATTAATCTACAGTATCATCCTGGCAAGGCGAATGTAGTGGCAGATGCACTTAGTAGAAAGTCCGGTATGATCAATGGTATTAAGATTGAGGAAGAGATTATAAGAGACTTGGAGCGACTAGACATTAAGATCATAGTACGTGGACAACATGGTTACTGGGATAATCTTAGAGTAGAACTTGAATTACTCTCTAGGATCAAGGAAACTTAGAAGGATGATGGCGAAATTTGGGCGATTATTTAGAACCTAGAAAAACAAACGGATTTTCGGTTGGATGACGACGGTATCTTATGGCAGGGAACCAGACTTTCTGTTCTTGATGATCTTACACTCAGGGAAGCGTTATTAGCTGAAGCTCATAGCTCCCCATTCTCCATTCATCCTGGTTCAACCGAGATGTACCACGACATCAAGCAGTACTTTTGGTGGAGTGGTATGAAGCAGGATGTTGCTACTTATGTCTCCAAATTTCTTACCTGCCAACAGGTTAAGATCGAGCATCAACGGTCTAGTGGTCTACTACAATCGTAAGACATTCCAGAATGGAAGTGGGACAAGATCACCATGGATTTTGTTACCAATCTTCCGCAGACAAAGAGGATGCATGATGTGATTTGGGTTATCGTTGATCGACTTACTAAGTCAGCTCATTTCTTACCGATCCACAAGGATGATCCGGTTAGCAAACTCGCTGATACTTACAAGAAGGAGATCATGAGACTTCATCGTGCTCCGTCCAGTATCGTCTCGGACAGAGATCCTCGGTTTACTTCACGATTTTGGAAGAGTCTGCAGAAAGCTTGGGGAACAAAACTTAAGCTTAGCACGACTTTTCATCCTCAAACAGACGGACAATCGGAGCGAACTATTCAGACATTGGAAGACATGCTCCGAACATGTGCATTGGAGTGGACAGGTGATAGGTGTGAAAACACCCATCCTTTTACCACTTAATTATAATAATAACCAAGCCAAAACATGTATTTTATGTCGTAAATGTCAGAATTATACGTGGTTTGTGTTTTTATTATGTTTTAGGACCGAAAGATGTAAAGGGAAGAAAATACGGGCTTTCACGGGCTTTTATCGAAGAAAACGAGAAAAGACAAAGTCAAAAGATCAAGAGTGCAAAAAGAACGAAAGTCCAAGGCCTATTCTGAAGAATTATCGAAGAAAAAGTCTAAAGACGGAAGTTTAATGAAGTCGAAGAACTCAAGTCTAATAAATGAAGAAAATTAGAAGACGAGTTAAATTTATATCGACAAATCCCAAGACAACGTCGAGAAAGACAAAGAATTTAAATCGAGTCAAGACGAGAAGAAAGCTCCAACACATTTTCCTCCTCCTATATAAACCCTCCTAATATGTCATTAAGAGGAGTTAGTCATTTTTAGGAGTAGATTAGTTTAGGAGTAGGAGTAGATTACTTTCTCTCTCTAGATTTATTTCATGTTCTTAAGCTTTTCTTTCAAGTTTTCTTAATCTTTAATCATTAATCTTGTACTTTTGAATCTTTAATCTTCATCTTATTTCAAGCTTTTTACAATCATTCTCATTCTACATTTTTTGATCTTTTTAATTATGTTTGATTCGAAATAATCTTTGATTTTGTTTAATCTTGATGTTTGATTGATTAAAAAGTTTATCTTTTTATCAATCTTTAAGTTTTATATGGATTAAGCTTTGAGCTTATCATGCTTATTGGCTTATTTTGTGTTTAGCTTATTTACTTTTTAGTTTTCTTAAAAAAGTTTAGTCTTTTTTTTAGTTTGTTTTATAAAGTTTGCATATTTAGTATTTCAAAAGTTTTCAAATTTGTGCTTATTGAGTTGGTTAAGTTTTTGTTAATTGTTCTTTTTAGAAGTGCTTATTGGTTTATTAGCTTATGCTCATCCATCCGAATATTGTGATTTTGCCATCACAATAGGGTTTCTACATTGTAACGGCTTATTGTGTTAGTTTTTCCGATCACTTATTCCGATCGTAGGTTGCGATCGCCCCTGGCATCGTACTTTGTGATCGGGTATAAGGCTTATTGTGACGAAATGCTGCCCAATTTTTGTTAGCCACATTCAGATAAAAACATTCAGATAAAAACATTCAGATAGAAACATTCAGATAGAAACATTCAGATAGAATTCTTCAGATAGAAACATTCAGATAGAAACATTCAGATAGAAGCATTCAGATAGAAACATTCAGATAGAAACATTCAGATAGAATTATTCAGATTGAATTATTTCGATAGAAGTTTTTAATTTCGTCTTTTAGTTTTATTTTTATTAATTGTTTCATTTTAAATTCACGTTTTATTATTTATATTGTTTCGTCATTTTTAGTTAATTGTTTTTAGCTTATTTTTATTACTATTCGCATTTAACTTTTACTTAGAAATAGATAATTAAAACTTTCTTTTTGTTAACCAAAAACGATTGAGTCACACTTTGAACCGGAAATCAATTCGTTAAGACACCGAGAAAACGAACTTTTTAACTGAGTAAAATCCTACTTTCAAATGGCGCCGCTGCCGGCAATTTTCGTAAAGATTAACCGTTTTTTTGTGAGAGACGCGTTGGATTTTGGGATCCGTTCACTTTTGAACGTTATTTTCTTGCCAAAAATTTTCAAAAATTCATGAAAATAATTAAAAAAAAATTTAAAAATCCATAAAAAAAAAAATCAAAAATCCCAAAAACATTTAAAAAATCATAAAAAGCATTTCTTTTTCGAAAGTTTTGCACCAAAAATATTCTTCTTGCTTATCTATTGTGTTTAATGGATTCGTTTGTTGACTGTGTAGGGTGTGAAAGACCATCTTCTGGTCGTCAATCCTGTCAATGGTGTTCATGTGAACGGTGTGGAATGGATATCTCTAATTACGAACTTGGCCGTTGTCTATCGTGTAATTCGATCAATTCATACTTCAATTCATTCTTCTCTTCTAATGAAACTATTTCACCCTCTCCCATATATGATGATCCATATCAACAAAATGCATCGGGTTTCTCTCAATACCCATGTTGCAACAATTATGGGGGCCCTCGCGATACTTCTTATTCTCAGCCGATGAATTATTATGAGCCAAACCTGTGTTCTACTTCTTTTCAACCAATGATTTATGATGGACCACATCCGTGCTATAATTCTGGTTTTCACAATTTTGAGCCCCCACAATACACCCTCGATCATAAACCTTCTGTTGGAATGTGTGAAGAAGAACGAGCCAATTTTTTGAATACACTTCAATACGTTCAACAAGAATTAGCTAGCATACGCGAAGCAAGGGAGGAGGAAAAGCGACAACAACAAGAACAAGCATCTAATTTTAGTGATTATACTCCTCCTCTTGTGCGCCCATACTACTATTATGATGATGACAAGGATGATATCTATAATCTCAACCCATCTTCTGAGATTACTACTCCTACTCTTGATATCCCTAATGCGTCTAAGGATAGTGATACATCGAGTGATATTAGTGATTTTGGTCTCGACAAATTCTTTGATGAGGTTTGTGATGTGCAGACTTTTGAGGAGCTTACGGAAGAGGTCGCTCTTAATGATGATGATTTTTCTCCATTCTATGAGAATTTCACTTTTGAAATGTCTCCTTCTCCTCCGCGCAATGAAGGCGATGTTGATTTATTCTCTCCGACATACGAGAAGTTCACCACTGAACTTGGTCTTGTAGATGAGGTGGAAGACGTTATTCTTCACGACAAATTACTGAAAGTTCATCTTCTTATTGCTAAAATTGAAGCGTTGAGTTCTGCTCCTATTTCTGAGTCTTTACATCCGTCTAGTACTTCAGTTGAAAATAATGATACAGCTATGGAGGAAATTGACATTCTCTCAATAACTCCGGGTATTGATGATGATGACACGGAGGGGGGTATTATTTTTAATAATTTGCTGCATGAAGATATCGTCCCAAGTCCCCCTCCTGAGCACCTTTCATCCACTCCTTTAGACACCACTACGGAGGATGAGTGCTTTGACCTGGGAGGTGACATTGACCATTCCATGATTGACACCTTTACAGATTTGCCGCTCAGTGATAATCATATGTCTTTTGGGGATGACATTTTGATTCCTTTACCCACCCCACCTCCCGTGGATCACAACCTCACATACTTTTCGTATGTTGCGAGGACTTTTCTACCCTTCAAAACTTATCCTCCTGCCTCTCATTGATTATGTTCCTCCGGGACCGAGGACAAGGTCTTTGATCCCGGTATTACATTCGAGGCTTCCCCATGGACCATTTAATTCGGGGACGAGTCAGGCTCGTGACTCGGTTAACAAAAACAAGCGCTTCTCGGGAGGCAACCCGATTATCTATCCTTTTATTCTGTTTTTCTAATAAGTGTAGGGGGAGACCCTAGTATGTGTTTGTTGTTTTTTTTTCTTATCATGTGCAGGGATTCGAGCTTTTAAAGATCCATTCTTTATGACTTTTAACAACCCGTGCTTCCGTGTTCCCGTCTTCCCGGTTCTACCCTAAACTCTTTTGATTATCTATTTTATATTCTTCAATATTAAAATAGGAATCACTTTAGTTGTCTCTTCCTTAGCAAGATTTAAACAACGTGCACAATTTCCTAAGTGTAGGGGAGTTTACTCCCACATGCTTAAACATTGAGGACAATGTTTATATTAAGTGTAGGGGGGACTTCTATCGAAGTTAAGTGGGCTTTTCCTTGTATTTGTCCTCATTTTAACCGAAAAATTGATTTTTCGACATTTTTCAAATTTTTTGATCTATTTTGGCCTAGTAGTCTAGTAGTATTTTCCTTTGTTATCGTTATTTACTTTCTTTGCTAGAATAAATTTTTAATAAAGTGGTTTTAATTTTTAAACGTTGTGAATCTTTTGACTCAACCCGAGTTTACTTATCCAAGTTTACTCTAGCTAGTATCCTTAACGTGCTTAAGTCAAGTTTTGCTAGGCTTTTATATAGGGAACTTTAAAACGCGAAAGTCTTAACTCTTACGGGTTAAAAACAAGAACTTTTCGCAAGTTCCTATAATTGATCCTAGAAAGTCGTTTATCAAGGGAACTTTAAAATGCAAATTCTAAACTTGAAAAAGTCTAAGAAGTTGCAAGATCCTATAGATGACTTGAAAACCCAAAACTTTGATTTAATTGGCTAAGCATCCACGAGTCTCATTCTTTGAGATTTTAAATTATGGAGGACGAGAGATGATAGAGTCAATTATAAGTTTGGTATTCTTTCATGAATTTATGTGAGTTGATTATGAGCTTTTTCTCCCATCGCTTGTTAATAAATTTAATTGCAATAAATAAGGTCGTACGATTTGAAAAGTTACTTAGCTTCAAGCCCAAGATCGTTTAAAAGTTGCTCGGTATTAATTAGAGTTCATAGCTATGGCATAACTTATTGAAGCAGGATGCCAAGATTGGCGAGTCCGAAAAGGCCCTAACAAGGCATGAGGGCTACATTTTGTTGCTAAATATCCCAAGTGATGTGAAGAATCATTTATCAAAAATCAATATGAAGGATCGAGACACACGACGAAAAGCAAATACTCCCCTTAAGATCATGGAGAATTCTATCCAAAAAGACCCTAGCAAGGTATGAGGATAAATAGATCCAAGTCCTAAAAGGAGGCGGATCGTTGTATATCAAAATCCAAAATAAAGATTGGAGAAAAATGAAGAAGTCGTGGTCCAAATATGAAGAATATCTCAAAAAGTTCAAGTGAAGAAATTCCTATTATGAAGAGAAGACCATTATTTCATGAACGTCTCTCAAGATTCGAAGTATGAAGTCGCTGCCAAATATCGGTCCGAGAAAGGTCTCAAATCGTGAAGCGAGTTATGCCAAGATATGAACTTTATGACGTCCCGAGAAGCAGTTTTAAAAGATTTTGTCCTTTAGCTAACTATTGATTAAATCGTCCTACTTTAATTTCAGCCTAAATAACTATCGAAATAGGTCAACAATGCATCCTCATGATCATTCAAGACAATAATAAAATATAAGAGATACACCTAGGAATAAGGGAGTCTAAGTGAATAATTGGGCCACATGAATTTGTGTTAGTTTGCTAACTTATAATAACAATGATCTCGTTTATAAGCTTGGTTTGGGGAATGTGAAACTTGAGGGTGATAATCATTCATGACATTCCAAAACCCTAAGGTAAGTTTTTGATCTTTTTACTTGTTTTCTTCCTTTAAATATTTTGTCTCTTTAATAAAGGCCAATGTGGATTGATTGTGATGGAAAATGTAAAACTTGCTTTGTAATTAATGCATTGCATGAGGGCATTGCAATGATCAAGTGTAGGGGATTTGATAGGTGTGAAAACACCCATCATTTTACCACTTAATTATAATAATAACCAAGCCAAAACGTGTATTTTATGTCTTAAATGTCGGAATTATGCGTGGTTTGTGTTTTTATTATGTTTTAGGACCGAAAGATGTAAAAGGAAGAAAATACGGGCTTTCACGGGCTTTTATCAAAGAAAACGAGAAAAGACGAAGTCAAAAGATCAAGAGTGCAAAAAGAACGAAAGTCCAAGGCCTATTCTGAAGATTTATCGAAGAAAAAGTCTAAAGAGGGAAGTTTAATGAAGTCGAAGAACTCAAGTCTAATAAATGAAGAAACTGAGAAGACGAGTTAAATTTATATCGACAAATCCCAAGACGACGTCGAGAAAGACAAAGAATTTAAATCGAGTCAAGACGAGAAGAAAGAAAGAAGAAAGCTCCAACACATTTTCCTCCTCCTATATAAACCCTCCTAATATGTCATTAGGAGGAGTTAGTCATTTTTAGGAGTAGATTAGTTTAGGAGTAGGAGTAGATTACTTTCTCTCTCTAAATTTATTTCATGTTCTTAAGCTTTTCTTTCAAGTTTTCTTAATCTTTAATCATTAATCTTGTACTTTTGAATCTTTAATCTTCATCTTATTTCAAGCTTTTTACAATCATTCTCATTCTACATTTCTTGATCTTTTTAATTATGTTTGATTCGAAATAATCTTTAGTTTTGTTTAATCTTGATGTTTGATTGATTAAAAAGTTTATCTTTTTATCAATCTTTAAGTTTTATACGGATTAAGATTTGAGCTTATCATGCTTATTGGCTTATTTTGTGTTTAGCTTATTTACTTTTTAGTTTTCTTAAAAAGTTTAGTCTTTTTAAAGTTTGTTTTATAAAGTTTGCATATTTAGTATTTCAAAAGTTTTCAAATTTGTGCTTATTGAGTTGGTTAAGTTTTTGTTAATTGTTCTTTTTAGAAGTGCTTATTGGTTTATTAGCTTATGCTCATCCATCCGAATATTGTGATTTTTCCATCACAATAGGGTTTCTACATTATGACGGCTTATTGTGTTAGTTTTTCCGATCACTTATTCCGATCGTAGGTTGCGATCGCCCCTGGCATCGTACTTTTGCGATCGGGTATAAGGCTTATTGTGACGAAATGATGCCCAATTTTTG
Organism: Glebionis coronaria; assembly: GCA_025667525.1. Lineage (NCBI taxonomy): Eukaryota > Viridiplantae > Streptophyta > Magnoliopsida > Asterales > Asteraceae > Glebionis > Glebionis coronaria. The sequence continues at coordinate 51,581,884 of CM046880.1, forward strand.
TTAGCCACATTCAGATAGAAACATTCAGATAGAAACATTCAGATAGAAATATTCAGATAGAAACATTCAGATAGAACTATTCAGATTGAATTATTTAGATAGAAGTTTTTAATTTCGTCTTTTAGTTTTATTTTTATTAATTGTTTCATTTTAAATTCACGTTTTATTATTTATATTGTTTTGTTATTTTTAGTTAATTGTTTTTAGCTTATTTTTATTACTATTCGCATTTAACTTTTACTTAGAAATAGATAATCAAAACTTTCTTTTTGTTAACCAAAAACTACTGAGTCACACTTTGAATCGGAAATCAATTCGTTAAGACACCGAAAAAACGAACTTTTTACCTGAGTAAAATCCTACTTTCAACAGGCTATTGGGATGATTATATCTATTTAGTAGAGTTTGCATACAACAACAGTTGGCACACAAGCATTAAGTGTGCACCATTCGAGATGTTGTATGGCAGGAAGTGTCGTGTCCCAATCTGCTGGGATCAGGTTGGTGAGCGAACACTTAAAGGACCAGAGATGATAGAGTTGACCAACGAGAAGGTCGTTGTAGCAAAGCAGAAATTGCAGGAAGCTCGTTCACGTCAAAAGAGTTATGCCGACAAGCATCGTGGGGACTTACATTTCAACGTCTGAGATCATGTCTTTCTTAAGGTATCACCGGCACGTGGTTTTAGACGTTTTGGAATCAAAGGGAAACTCATTCCTCGATTCATCGGACCGTTTGATATCATCGAGCGAGTCGGTGAAGTATCTTATCGCTTAGCGTTACCTCCGTAGCTTTCTCACGTTCATGACGTTTTCCATGTGTCCTTACTTAGAGGGTACAAGTATCATCCCCTTCACATGGTTCAGTATCCAATGGAACAGATTCGTGAAGATCTTACCTTCATAGAGGAACCCGAACGAGTTCTTGACAGGCAAGAACGAGTCATGAGGAAGAAGACGATTCCATTCGTCAAAATCCTTTAGGGGGATCATACCGAGCGGGAAGCCACTTGGGAAACAGAGGAGTCTATCCGGGCTTCTTACCCTCATTTCATGTTTTGAATTCGGGTATATTCCTCTTTCAGTTTACTTTATCTATAATTTGGGACGAATTATTCTTTTTAGGAGGGAAGAGTTGTAAAACCCGCATGCTTTTACCATGAACAGTAGACTTAGTAACGTACGTACATATAGAAACTTTCCTTTTATAGCATGAACACGTGTCACGATTATTAATTACAGAAGTTATGTATGTATTATTACACGATAAGTATTAAGTACGTGATAGTAGACGATAATTATTAACAATAATAATTATAATCACGAACATGAAATCATGAACGTAAAAATCACGAACATGTAATTACGTACTTAATTAATATAATACAATTAATATCGTTACGTACCAGTATTTATATATAACACGAACATTTAATTATATATTAACACGAAATTACGAACACGTAAAATATTAGACACGGGAAAACTTCTGGTTTTCCCATGTGGGCCCCACAATCCGCGGACACCAAAGAGGAAAAGGGTCAAGCCCATGTTTGGTTTTATTAAAATAACAAAAAGGGAAACATGTTTTTCACTTTACAGAGCTTTTTATAAAAATCAAAAACCCTAGCCTCTTTTTCTCTCTATTAGCCGCCGGCCTAAGGAGCTCCACAAAGGGTGTTTGTTTTGATTTTTGGTTGATTAGTTCAAGCATTGTGTTCGTGTTATTAACCTCCATTCGTTACACACGTTCGGTAATCCGTGATCCTTTTTCTTTTAATTCTTTTTAATTAATTAAGAACATGAAATCATGGGGTTTATTAACAAGTAATTAAAACATGCCATGTAATCATGGGGGGAAATTAAGGGATGTTTCGGGTTGGTTTTGCTCGGCCCACACCCAACCGAGAGCCCCATGGCTCTCGGCTTGCTTTGGTTCGCACCACCAACCGAGACCTCGTGTGTCGTTGTGGTTGGTCTCGCTCGACAGTAGCAACAAGGGACCCCAACGTGAGTCGGGATGGCCTTGTGGTTTGGTTGGGGTCTCGGCAGCTGCAGCCACCACTACCGGCACACAACCGATGGCGGTTTTGCGTCAAGTAGGGGGAACTGCGACGGCAACAAGGGGAACCACCGGCACACAGTCGGCGGGAACCTGTTGTGGTCAGCGGCTAGCCGAGAGGAACCACCTGCTGCAGCCGGTGGTGTATTTACACAAGCAGTGGCAACCGGCCGAGCAGGTTTGCCACTGTTAAGGGTGTGTTTGGTTGGTCCGGTTCATGGGGTTTCCGGTCCGGTTCACGACATGTCTAAATTAAAGTCACGGGTCTGGTTCATGACTAAACTTTTACAAGTATTAATTTTTACAAGTTATATTATTTAACAAGAGAATTAAATTAATTAAGACATGACAAATAATTAATTTAATTTAACATGAAATTAGGTTAATATTATCATGAAATAATAACATGTTTTAACCTAAGTATTTATTTAATTTAGACTATAGTATTAATTAATTATTAAGACATGGAATATAATTAATTAATAAACATGACTTACGTTATAATTAATATAATATTAATACATATATAACCTAAGTATTTTATACACTTTAATTTAATTGAATCATACTTATATTTAATTGAATCATATAACCTATAGTTTATTTAATTAACATGATATTATTAATAAACTATACTAATAATCACATGACTTATGATATTTAACCAGTAAACTTAAGCTTATACTATTAGCTTATTAATCCAGCTTATTTTTAAATATGGAAACTTTCTAATTCAGGAAACTTACTCTTTTTGGAAACTTTCTATTTTTAGAAACTGATCTATTTTAAAAAGTTAATCTATTTTTTGAAACTTTCTATTTTTGGAAACTTTCTATTTTTGGAAACTTTCTATTTAGGAAACCTGCTATTTTAGAAAGTTACTTATTATTACACAACAAGTATAATAATATAGGAAATACAAGTAATGCTTAATCAGAATACATAGAATACATGATAAACACAACATAACATTAAAATCAGTAAAACAAGACAAGAACATATAAAACAAGCTAAGACACGATACAATTAGTTAAGTACTCACTAAACAGAATACTTATACATGTACCCTATTTTATGTAGCATTAGTGAGATCGAAGTAGGACTTCCATTCGTTCTTTTTTCTGTTCACTGGACATAAGGTACGGATTTCCCGTCCCTTCAGTATGGACATTCTTTCCTTATTAGGATTCCCCGTTTGCAGCCAACTGTTTTCCCAGTATTGTTTTATATGTTTGATTACTTATGTTAGCTTAAGAGCCTAAGCCATATACATGCATGACCAGTGTCACCTAGTTATGAAGGTACCATAACCATAACACTAGAGGCGCCAGAATTATGACTTCCCCACGGCGAAGTGATTGCTCGTGGCGTCCCTTTTCAGCTTTGGCCATTATATTATATTATCATGTGGGGAGTATAGGTGCATCCTAGTTACATGTTTACCAGTATTACCAGAGTGAATGCGATGTGTGCCTTGCATCCTTCACTAGGAGCCGATCCCTCCTACCCAAACTATTTAATTAGAGGCAACCCCTATAATTGCATGACGAGGTCTCCCCTCCAAGTATTCATGCACGGTGGAACCTCATGACCTATATGTGCTATTGGCTAATTAATACATATTTTACATAAAAACATAAGTCTTTTCAAACTATAAAACCAGTTTTATGAACATGATTTCAGGTTGCTTAAAACTTATACTATTCCGTTGCTATTAGTCTTTATGCTTATGTTATTACATGCTATGATTTTATATCCTTGCACTGAGCGTTATGCTTAGCCGTTTCCCTTTCATGTTCCCAAACGACAGGTACTCTAGGGCGCTCGTAGACTTTAAGCGTGCGTGCATATGGATTGGAAGCTATCTATCCTTCACTACTTTATGCATTTCATCATACATTTTGCTACTTATTTCTTTGGACATTGTTTAGTCCTTTTCCTTTATAGCACTTATTTTTGTGTGTGATGAGCTTATACTTGGGGTATCGATGTTTGTTTCCGGTATTTCCTTTCATGGTCATTTAATGTTTTTAAGACATTTACCTTGTATGCTTGGATGACACGCCATAATCACGCGTGACATTCCATTTACCAAAATGGGGTGTTACAAGTCATGTCCCTAGGGTTTCTTTGTTCACTGACATATTTTCTAAGAGAGCATTGGCTTGATCAAACATTGCAATTTTAAGCCCTACGTCATTCTTAGCTTTAATGGCTTCATCTAATTTAAGTTGCAATCCAGCCCTAGATTTCATGAGTGAATCCCTAGCCTCATTACTTACTTTTAGATCTCTAGTTAAAACAGTGATTTGATCTTTAAGAATAAATTCCATTTTCTTATATTCTTCCACCATTCCATCAGATTATGCAAGACCCCTTTTATAGTTTGCAAGCTTGATTTCTACATCAAAAACATCTGATTTTATTTTTAAAACTTCTTTATTAAGTTTTTCAGTGTTTTGCCTGCAACCTTGACTACAAAAAGCATCATCATTACCTCATTATCTGATGAAGAGGAAGATTTGGCCATAAGAGCATATTGAACATGCTCTTCTTCTTTGTCAGCTATCAATGCTTAATTCTGCTTCACATCATTTTCCATAAAGCTCTAATCCCATCGACGACCATCAATTCCTTGCATGGCTACCATAGCTTTTGGTTCAACATCTTCAACCTTGATGACTTGACTTGAGCTCTTTTCAGCATCATTCCTATGTGGAGATCTGCATTCCCTCATAAAGTGCCCTATTCTATGACAATTATAGCATTCAACTTTGGACTTATCAAATCCAGCTGTTAAATGTCATCTTCCTACCAAATCTCTTGTTCCGCCTATTGGCTCTTATACTGTTAAGTGCCACATTCCACTTGATGTCCATCTCTTCAAGATCAATATCACTGATTTTCTCAAGATCTTCATAAGAGACTAGAGAACCATTAGAAAAAGCAGCAATGTATGCACACACGGTATCCAAGTCAATTCCAGCAGGTTTAAGACTTGGTGAGCCAACATTGTATGTGTCAGCGGCTGATGGAGTTGAGCCGCCGACATGTGAATTCAATCCACTGACAAGTGAAACATTGTCAGTGGTTGAGGAATCATTATGAGAGATGAATGTCATGCTTCCTGATGTTAATTTGCTTCCTTGCTTGAGCATAGCTTCAGGCTCCATAACCTTTGGTTGATTATATATATCATCAAATGAGGAATTCTTGTGAACCTTGGTGGAAATGATTAACTTAGTATGAATTTCCTAAGCATCACCAAGACCTCCAAGGAAGGCAGCACTAATGTCTTCTTCTTCAAATTATGTTCCTATAAAAGCTAACTTGCTGGTGATATCTTGAAGACGACTTCTCACCTCTCATTAGGATGAGCTTTAAATACAGTGAATTCCATAACCAACTACTTTCTCCTTTGTTTGAGAGTTTCCTTGTTACCACCATAAATGGTTTCAAGGGCTTCCCAAATCTCCTTAGCAGATTCATACTTTCTGAATTTATGTTGCTGCTTAGGACCAAGAGCCAGTTTGAGAGTGCTTAAAGCTTTCATATCATTCCTTCTGTCTGTTATCTCAGCAGTTGAAACAACCCTTCCATCTTTAGGTTTTGCAAGTAGCTCGTCTCCAGTCTTTTGAGTTCCTCTTCATGCTTCTATAGGAGCGGTAATCTTTTCTTCCTTTTTGAATAGGTTACCAAACTCAATAACTTCCTGGAGAAAATAGTTATCAACTTGGAGATATTTCTTAAAGTTGAACTTCCAAAGTTCAAAGTTATCAGGATCAAGTATAGGAATCTTGAGATTGTGATTTGAGGATGATTATGGGATTTAAGTTGGGTAGACATGATGTTTGGATATTTTTAGGGTTTTGTACGATTTAGGGTTTTTGTGTTCTTTAGATCAAAAGTTGCTCAACAAGCTCTGATACCACTTGTTGATCCCAAACTTAGACCGATTAAGATTTTGTATTATCGAGATTAGATCAAGTATAATACGTAGAGAAACCTTTGTGTATTCAACAATCTAAGTATTATGCGAAATTAATACTTAGAACAAAGAACAAACAACAAAGTACGTATATCAAACTTTCAACTTCGATAAATATTATGAACGGTGAAAAATGTGTTGAAAAGTATATCAAACATAAACCCTAAGGCCTCCTTTTATACACATAAGGAGCCTTGTACATAAAGCTATCGTATCAACTATTATAGGAAGATATAATAAGATAAACATAACCAAATACAATATTCGTATACATCTTCCTAACTTAACAAACGTGTTGACTTTGACAGCTAACAAGTCTTGACAGTGGCTTGATTCTTCTTGTCTACGCCTAATCGTCAGTGGCTTGATAACACTATGTCTGCGGCTTGATGCAATGTGTCAGCGGCTAGATGCCTTAGCTAATTTTATTCCTAACAGTTTGGATATTAATTAATAAAAGTAAAGATGTCTAATTTGGGTTTACGTATGCTAAAATCGGATTTAAGGGCTGGACAGATTTTAGGTCAACTTTTTTTATCATAACTTGATCATACGGATAGATTTTAAGGTGATTCAAATGCCTAAAATTATCTACAGGTAGTCTACTTTCCAGTGGTGGTAACTAGAGATTTTATCTCAGTTATTTAGTTGGTCAAAACCTTTGTACAAGAGTTGAAGTCAGAACTGTTTTCAGGACAATAAGTTTTCTACTTAAGTTTGGGGTCACTTCGGGTACTTAAACTTTGAAAGAGACATTGGGATTAATGTCAGAGCTTAATTATATGTTGTGTGAGTCTCGTACCAAAGGAGAAGTCAATTGGAGTTAGTTAAGTTCATATGTTATAGTGAAACTTTAGAGTATAATTTCAGTCAGAAACTGAACATGTAAAAGTGTATATATATATATATATATATATATATATATATATATATATATATATATATATATATATAGGGGAGCGTTCAATGCAGAACCACTATTTGTTTACAGAACTTAAACCCTAAAATTTAAATTCTAAATCCTAAAAAAAATAACTTATAGTTCTGCAAGTTCTGTATATAGTAATGTTTTTGCATTTAACGCTCTTAACGACACACCCTAAACGTTAAACCTTAAACAATGAACTCTAAAGCCTTAAATATAAAGCGAAAACCCAAAACCATATACCATAAACCCTAAAATAGATAGAAACTAGTGGTTCTGTAAGTTCTGTATAAAAATAGTATATATATATATATATATATATATATATATATATATATATATATATATATATATATATATATATATATATATATATATATATATATATATATATATATATATATATATATATATATATATATATATATATATATATATATATATATATATATATATATATATATATATATATATATATATATATATATATATATATATCTTTACATTATATATAAGAGGAGGGATATGCCACATAACCAGTTTTTAATCCACGTCAACATCATTGGGCCGTAATCATGAATCGGGTCGTGTCCTTATACCCGACATATCAAATGCATTATTTGTTTCCTAATTCAAATTCAAAACTTCTGCCGTATCCCTAAGAACCTTCCCAAATCATAAACCTAAAAAATTAGTATTATCAAAACCCGTTTTTCTTTCAATCCACGAACGGTTATAAAATCATGCATTCAACAATGAGCCACGCCATCATCACGTAAGCCTGATTTTATAAAATCACATCTTCTAAGGTAATTTAAATTATGAGTTAATTTTTTTTAATTGATTATTTTATTTTTGGTTTTGATTGAATCCAGTTATGATTTTATTGATTATGATTTTTTTATTGATTTTGATTATGAATTCGTTTTAAGTACTTATTTTGATTATGATTGTAGAGATTTTGTATGCATATAAGGCATGGTTTGTGGCAACTGAGGTAAAGCCTAACGTATTCTTGGGTTTTGATTAATTATCAGGTGCAATTATTTTATGATATTACCCCAATACGTCTATGAATTCTTGATTATCGTTTCAGGTTTTGGAGGTTAACTCGTGTATCTGACCATCAACCCTTACAAAATGCACATCATCATTCTTCATCCTCAGTGATGCATTCGGCCCACAAAAGAATAAAAAAATCAATGAACCAAGAAATCAGGATCATTGGCAAACACAAAGCAGGGCTTGATCCTTATCTTTGATTCGGTGTCAGGCGTATTGTTTTAACAGAGTAGATCAACAAAACTTAGCCAGGTTTGTTTGATTTTAATTTGGTTTTGAATGTTTTTTACTGTTTCTGGTGCCAGTTAAATCATTTTTTATGTTACAACAGGGACCAAGTGAAGTAAAATTTGTATAAGGGTCACAATGTGTATGAATATAATCTTCCCAGATCTCTCTATGTGACCATAGTACAGAAGGTCCTTGATGTTGGCATAGAGGGATTTTATCTAAAATCAACTAATTATGAAAACTTTACAATTGAAAAAGTTGTTCTTCAGCTACTACCGAAGGTTAGTTTCTGCTTCACGTTATTTTTTTGATAGGAGAGAAGTAAATCATTGGTAACTTATTATTATGTTCAGTTATTTTTTTCTAGCAAAATAATCCCCTGTTTGTCAGGGGATAACAGTTTTCTGGTCGATTTTGAGTAGGTCCCCTTCTATGAGACGCGCATTCGATGGAACAATATTAAATGTTTATTTAGCTTGTCGCCAAGTTGGGAGTTTACCTCTACAAATCAAGAGCGTTTACAGGAAGTCATTGATTGCCTGAAGCTTTTTACAGAGATCTTGCAACAGAAAACCTACGAGTCCACAGCTAAAGCATTGGGATTACTGCTCATAAGCAACTCTTCAGATAATTGTTTCATATGAAAGGAGAGGCTATCTTTGTGGTCACAGCCGATATGCATTGTAGGACATGCTTTTGGTCATTAGTATTTAGTATAAGGTATGATTATGATTTATCTTCTCTTTGGAACATGTATCAACTTATAGTTAATTGTTTTAATATTTTTTTCTTTGTTTCATGACAAACTTTCATAAATGGCTGTTTGGACGGGCTTATTTTCCTCGCTTATCGGGTTATTTGATTTTGGAACCCTGATGAGTGAATTTTATTAAAACTATCCAAAGAGTCGCAAAAAGTTGCCATGATAGCTAAAAGTTGTAAGATTCCTAAAAAAAGAAGCTAATAGTTGTAGGATTGCTGAATTACAGATTCTTTGTTAGAACTTAGAACATAAGCCTTAATCTTAGCACCTTATAAAGCTAATCATACTACGTAATATTTTGATTACATAATCTGTTTTTAGAATGCAAGCTTTCATTCTGTACATATGTTGATTCTTTTGTTCTTTTTTGTTCTTGTAGATATGTGATGAAATATTTCGGCATTACGTGGTTTGGAATGTGGATTTTGTAATTTTTTCTGAGACTGAGTGGGATTTTTATCATCAATTTCTCAAAGGTTGTTATTTATGCAGTTTTTGTTTAGTTTGTATCTTTTTTGCGTTGTGTGATTATGACGAATAAGTAGGAATCAAATAGTCTGCCATGATATTAAGTAAAGTGGAGAACGAAACTTGATAAAATAGGGCAGGTGATTTTTCATGTATTAGATTGGTGTATAAGTTTGCGACATCCAAATGTTATAGTTCTTGCATTATTGTATTAGCTTGAATGATATAGTTTTTCGTGATACTACCAAGTAGAATGTTTTAGATTGCAATTGAGAACACTAATCTAATATGATAGTTCAAGATGAATATAGATTAGAATATTGCGCCATTTGAATGTCCTAGAGAGTCACTTATATATACAGATGGAATAGAGGGGTGTTTGGGACTAATTTTTTAGAGTGGATACTTTGGCTATCTTTTGATCCCTTGAGTACGTTTCCCTTTTAACGCTTTCATACAATGTTGGACCTGTTTGAGATCAAAATATTACCTGAATCGACCCATTCATCCAAAAATGAGTTGATTTGGCTACCATTATTAATTCGTATCAAGGGTTGAAATATTAGGATGTATGAATATACAAAGAATATTCAAGACTCTGTGCAATTACCTTTTAGAAATAATTACATGGGAAAAAATAATCATCTCTATTGATGTTTTTTATAGTAAAACTTATGTGAATTTAAGTATAAGCACATAACATATATATATATATATATATATATATATATATATATATATATATATATATATATATATATATATATATATATATATATATATATATATATATATATATATATATATATATATATATATATATATATATATATATATATATATATATATATATATATATATATATATATATATATATATATATATATATATATATATATATATATATATCTTTACATTATATAAGAGGAGGGATATGCCACATAAGTACCTCATAATGCCATGTCATATTTTTGTTAAGCAGATTTATGTAAATTCGCAATTTTAATTTTGTAAAAAATTGTCAGTTATTTGAATCGAACCCCCGTCTTGAAGACTAACACAAAGAGCGACAACCACTGACCTAGAACAATGATTGTGATATCCCATACGAAATCAAATTGATAAATGCAGGAAAACCTTTAAACTTATATATATCTTAAAATTAAAACCCTGACTAATTTTGGTTGTTTTAATCTATACGGTTCGTGATATCAACAGATTAACATCAATCGAGCACCAATTATCTCACATAACAGAAAAACCTACCCTCCATTTGATCATGCATCCTTAAAATCGATCTTCTTCTCAATATCATAAACTTTTTCCCTCATGCCAGTAATTGGCTTGGAGGATTCACTCGAAAAGAGGACAGATGGATTTCCTGAAAGGTATGATTCAATTAAACTTTTTGAAAACTTGATATTGCTATTGTGTCTGCCATATAAGTAATGGTTTTTATTTGATAAATGATTTTAGTTACAAATTGTGTGTAGTTTTTTTATTCCACATAGATCGCTTTATTTATAGTGTTAAGATCGATGATGTGAAGAAAAGAAAGAGTGGTAAGGATGAGACGATACATTTGACTGGGGAGCCGATTCTATAATGATTTATTATAATAAACTTTTTTGTTATCTAATTTAGAGAGGAAGAATTGTTGATGCCGAAGCAGAGTTCACTAAGCTTCTAGGAGGTTTACCTTTTAAATTTCCAATGGTAGAAGTATAGACAAACAAAGGGTATGAAGTAGCGGAGTAAAGTTTTTAGATCTGTTTTATGGACGTCGTTTTAGAGCATATCACCGCATTTGTTTTCCTTTTATTCCGGGGAGATATATATGTTTATTCTTTAAAAATCTACTACTTACTGTTCTGCAGTAGTTTTCGAGCTCCTACACCAACGTGATCCTACCCATGTGGGTGTAAACTTTATAATTCATTGAATTTGTATGAGTTTCTCGCAAAGCTAAATCCGATTATATTAACTGTGATGGATTATGTTACCTTGAAGGAAATAGTGGTTCTTCCAACTCATTGTTATAACCAATCAATTGATCTCTACGATGGTGCAACAATTCTCGAAGAAAAATTGGAAGACAATCTGATCATGTGGCATTAGGGGGTTCATAGTACGTGGTTTGAGAATACTGTAGTCGTTGGATTGTTGCTACAACTTTTAAGGAGATGGCAACCAAGAATGAATACAAGGGTGGCCTCATATCATGAGGTGAACAAATGGTTTTGGTCTTTTTAAGTACTTTACGTTTTTTGTTCAGCAGTTTCATGTATCTTTCGTCGTCACGGGTTTATATCAGCCGACAATTGCTCTTTCGGGTAGAAGACAGGTTCTGTATGAAAGTGTAGGAACCATTGGGGCTAATGTTGGAGCATTGTGTCATATTTTTCACACGGAGGATGCAGAATCACTTTGTTCATATTGAAGGTCAGTCGAGTTATTTGAGCTCGGTTTTCAATATGTTGATGTGAATTCCAACTAAATCTTTTGATACTCTTTGAGCATTTCTAGATCTGTTTTTGTGATAACTAACATTGTTTACGATGATCACTAATTGCTGAAAGCCATGTATTTGTCCAAAAAAGTGAAACGTTTTCTGATGATCTTTTTACTATGATTTGATTTTTAGGAGCTGTTAGCCAAAATATCAGCTTCGATTCGATTGCGCATTTTGCTCTAGCACAAAGCTCCCACTGGGTTTTCGTTAAACCTCAGGATACTAGGTAATCACATACCCTATACAAAAGTCGTTCTACTCATTTCACTTTTACCGCTTTCTTTTTTGTTTTCCTAATAGGACCAAAGGTATGTTTAACCATAATAAACGCATTATATTACTATGTACACTAAAAACTAATAACCACCAGAGAAATGTTCCAAAAGTAACATAAAGTGGTTATATGATCATCACCTATAAAATTTTGCTTTTGGATATAATCTCATTGTACACCTTCTTTTTGGTCTTTTGTATTTGCGATTAGCGCGACACCACATTAAAAAAGAAGCAACAGAACATTTATAATACATGATAATATTTCAAATAAATAAACTCAACTCACATTATCATCTCACTCAGGTCCAGCTGATTGAGCACCATGGGTTACACTAACACAAGCAACAATGCTGTTTTGATCTCAAAAATATATAAATAAAAAATTACTTTTGCTGCGGTATAGTAAAAACTATGAAACCGAGATAAAAGAATTGAAATCATCTTCTACCTTCAAAATTAATAGATTTCAGTATGTCAATTTCTATATTCCCTTGAACAATCAGAACTCGAATCTTCACCATTAAGATTCATTCTATCATTTCCATTTGCATAACCATGGTTCTAACTGCATTAAAACACTTACAAAAGTGCAGCTTTCTTCTTAACTCCTAATAGGCAACCCTTCTAACTCACCTGCGATGGGAGTTGGTCTAGGTTTTGATAAAAGGGCATTTGAAAAGAGGTTCAAGTCTCGCATCAGATCGAGTAATCCTGCGTATGGAGATGTTGAACTCATGGGAGATTCATGAGCCGATAATAAGAGTCCTATTAACTTTGCTGCTTTATTGATGCTAAGCTTTGACATCTAAATGATAAAATATCATGCAGATATTTGACCATTATAAAATGTAAATACTTAAATATCGGCGTATGTAACTTTCTGTAGAAACAAAATTGGCGTGTAATGTGGCTCACACTCAAACTGTAGCCTTAATTACGGTCCATGATATCTTTACACGCAACCGAGATGATGTCGTTGCTAGATAAAGTAAAATTTATGTACAAATTACGGCTTTCTTCTAAACTCCTAATATGACAGATTATATAGATAATCTAATCAATGGATAACAAGAGAAATTTTTATTAAGAGTCTTGAGTCTCTTGAACGTGGGTTAAAATATACAAAAATTGGAAAGAAAGGAATCAGGTCTTGGAAATTATTTGAAGCTGTAAAATATTCTGGAAAACATGAATTTACACACTTCTTTCAGGTAACCATATGGTGGAGGATGGATTCGATAACGAATTACTTTCAGAAACTGAGAATGCGTGGGTACATCAGTGGTCAATACAACATGTCCTATTTCCTTCTATACGGCTCTTCTTCAAGCCCCCAGTTTCAGGTATGACTTCCCTCTAGCTTATTATGTTTCGACTCTTTGTTGCACTATGTCTTTTTTTCAGTTGTTCACACTAATCACGGGGCCACGTTCTTGTGTGTGCAAATTACGTCAAATCAATTTTTCTCGCTAATCAATGGTGATTGTTGGGAGTCTGTAGTAACTATATATGTGTTGACAACAGTAAACTGGTGCACTAATGGCAATATGTTTTTTAGGATGAACAATACCGTAGCAGTACTAAAATCTCCAAAAACATTTTACCTTGATAGCCCCAATTTTCCAGAAGTAATATATCCACCTGTGATGCTTCCGTTAGTTGAGAAAATACCTCGGGCTATCACATGGGTCCCTTCGGACAGGAGTTTCTTCATTTCGTTTTTCGTAAATTATTAGTCCATTGGTATATTTTCTTTTAAGCATGATACTGAAATTTGTGGGTACATGCTATAGTAACAAACTAATGACCGAGAATCAACCAGACGAACATAAACATCCATTCAGCGAGGCTGAAAAACGAATGACAAGGTAAAATAAAATCACTTGCATTATTTAGCTGATATAACATTTGTGTCATTCACAGAGACTATGCAATGGAAATTCAGCTGATATGAGGGGGTTTTGGCCAAGAAGGATTAGGATTTTGTGGATATAGAACCAAAAAATGGAAATAGGGAAACATACCAAGATAAGGAATATATTGCACAATATGGTAGGTTGCAAGCCTATGGTAGTGTCCTGCTCCGTAATGGCCACATAAGGTTTCCAATGCCAACCATTCCAATCTGTTGTAATGAATTTTAAAATAAAAAACATGAAAACAATCGTAAGAACTTTTTAGACGATACCCAATAAATAACCACTCTAGCCCGTTCCACCCCTAACTTTACGCTAATATGGATTCAGAGGTTTGTATGATGATACTAAGATAATTTAGCTTAAGAATCTCAGACAAGTAGGTTATGTGAAAAACATAAAAAATATCATGAGGCATTTGATGGAATTTTCGGCATATTAGAGTAGTCAAAGGAGTATACACTTAGCTATCTTATAGCTTGTGTGCCTTAGGAAATTGACAGGATGGTTAGGATGTTCAGTCCTCAATCAATTCAACAATATATAACTTTTCTGAATTTCATGAAGCTACAATTAAGCTTATAGCAACCAATTTCACTACTCGGCCTTTCCAATTTTAACTTAAGCTAAGCCTATTTTATGAACCTTCATTATTTAGCAACAAAACCATTAGTATACCCGATTAAATTCAATTTCCAGTGTACCACAACTCACATTACTCTATTTTTTACAGAAGGACTTTTATTAACTGCAGAGTGCAGAGTTTGATGACAAAAAAAGTAAGGATACACAAGTACTGGATTGGAATTTTACGAGATCCTATTATGTCCCTCAAGCAGCCATACAATTAAAAGTATAAATAGAATAATCATTTTAATATATCCAAATTCGAAGTAAATAAAGGTTGGTCGTCTCTAAATATACCGGGGTAACCCTTTACCTCTCATATGTTGGCTGTAGGACCTGTTGGTCTGGACCAGTTGGTCGGTTTATCATAATGACCTTTCCTCTCCAATTAAAATTGACATGTGTGGTAAAACAGCCTCGCTTGAGCTTTGCTCTCCAATTAACTTGGTGTATGAGCTTGCTGGTAAAACTGTTTATCTGATTAATTGAGTGAGACATTAGCAGTTTTAAGTGATCAAATTTTGAGTTCTTAAAGGGCTGTTTGCTTGCTTTGTAAGCTGCATATTCGTTTTGCCACAAGTGAATAGTTTTGAGGTGTTTGGATTGGTTAGTTAAACTATGTCTGTTATTCCAAATTTAAAGGAGATCGATTTAACTGGAAATCTGCTTTCCGAGTGGCAGGTAAGTTTCTTTCTATTACATATATACAAAGCGACAGCTGTTTTGTTTATCAATGAAGGTTATAGTTATGCTAAATGTATATTATGGTTTTGAATATTTATAGGCAATTATATAATATCTCACTCGAGTGTACATTAAAGGAAGCCTAGGATTAATAGTTTAATATTCTTGCTGTAAATTATGTCATATTTTTGCATTTTGATATACGCCAGGATGTTGATGTCATCTGCAGTGGGTTACCAGCCTTAACAACACTTAATTTAACAAACAATCTAATGTCAAATGATGTATTGACAATGTCTCAGTTAAAAATCTTCGGCTTTTGGTGATGTATTATTGTTCCTTGACTCATTTTAATGATATGGTTTCACGTTTTTTATAACCGGTATGCATCTTCATGTGTCTAGGCCTTGACCCTTTTGCCATCTGGCTACTATTTTTTATTATTATTTAATTCAGATTTATTTGTTTTTCGAACCAGGTTTGATTATGAGGATGCAAAGTCTGGTACATGAAGAATCCATGTTCATAGGGATATGGTTTATCGCTCTATTCCATAATGGTGTTGTTTGTTTGTAGTTATTAAAGGCTTGATAGTAAGTAGCTTAGACGATATACTTGAAGAAGGTACTACTGGAGCTGGCTCTGTCACTAATTTCATTACCAGATAACGTGTTAGTCACATTGTGGGGGTATGGTTAAGTAGGTTTAAAGTTGAAGCATCTTGCGTTATGAACCTACTTTTTTCAAGGCATTAGAGGAGTCCCAGGTAGATTTATCTTGACCGAAAGCATATGTAAAACTTTCTACACATTCCCAATTCAACAAGTAATGTGATCTTTATTTCTTTGATTTCAGGTTGTTATGACTGATGCTAGATCTCAGCTGGTGTTTTCAAAAATGTACATATGTTATTGAATGTTTAACACAACTCACATCGATGAAGGTTGTTGTGTTTGGTGCAGAGCGGAGAGGGTAATAAACTAAAGGTATAATTCCTTTTCATTTTGTAACTTTCGCTAAAAATTAGTTGCAATATCAAATCAAACCTATATTAGGCTTGCACTAAATATATTACTGCTTGTTTTCGAGCTCAAATGAATAATATGCATGCCTTTTTTAAATACTACTATTTTTTGTTGTGAAGGTTTTGTTAAATGCCATAAACTATGGCTAAGCATTTTAGCATCTAAAGTTTCCGCATTTGCTGATATAAGAGTGAAAAATGCTTTTATGTCTACAGTGTCTTATGATATAAGCTGTAGATAATATTCCTCCAATGAATTCTGAATGAAGATATCTGATTGACCTGGGTACCAAAAATTCATATGTTGCAGTGATGGAAGGAAAGGTAAGGTTTATACATAATCTTTTGGAAGATTATAATGTTGCAGCTTATTTCTTATATTGTATATAACTAAAATTTCCTACATTTTCTGTTTGCAGAGTACATGTCGAAGATAATATCAGCTACCTTACTTGATGTCTAGAAAATGGAACCTAAAGAAAATAGAGATAGTTGACATATTTACTAATAACACAACTATGTATGTAAGCTAAGATTCTTTTAAAGAAAAGTTGATATATTTCAAGTTTTTTTTAAGTTAAAAGGAGCCGGGGAACTTCTTGAAGGGCTCATTCCATATTCCCAGAGACATTACACTATCAAAAATCTGAAAGAAGTACATTGTTGCTATTGGAAGACCGTGATGTTGATAAAGCTGTTTATACTTCCTTACCGACAAATCTTCATTGGCAGTAGGGTACAAGCGGGCTTTCATTAAAGACAAATGAGGTACAAATTTGGCTTTAATTGGAATTCTAATATGCGATTTAAAAATCTTCTTTGTGCTGCTTTTGCTAATACCACTCCTTTTAAGCGCTTTCTGAAAGAATGTAAAAGTATGGTACAGTGACCACATAAACCGTGTTTCCCCGATTAACTTAATCACATCTAGCATTTTTCCACTCAAGTGGCATCCATTGATGGCTGATAGGTTCCAATAACCAGGTCATCACTTCTCGCCGATGTGAGGTTTGTAACGAACTTTTTTTCGTCGAGTGCGTAAATTTATTGCAGCCTATGCAGACTATGACTAGAGTCATGCCCCCATTGGCGGAAGCAACATTTTTGGCGTTCCATTCACATGACAATAATATGATTTCCATAGGCATGGAGGACTCTATCCAAATATACAATATCCAATCTGATGAGGTAGCTCTTCCACTCTTATTTCAAAATAAGTCTCTTAGTCGTGTATGTTAAGAAATGAAATTGATGTTTAGACATGGGGCGGACTTGTATCTTCTGTTACAATAGAGTAGAGTTGGAAAATTTAGAGGGTCGGACGTGTTTGATAACGGGTCAAAACAGGATTTATTTATGTATTTATTGAAAAATACACTTTGGTTCTCTTTATTAGAACCGCAGACTGCCATTCCTACACAACTGCCATTCCTGCAAACGGCCACGAACTGCCATTCCTGCAAAAATCCCGCACACAAGTGTTTATAGGAATATTGGACAGTATCCTGAGGCGACTAAAGTTCCAAGATTTCTGATTGTAAGGTTTGATTCAGCTATACTTCTCGAACTCCAACTACACGAAAGGAAGGTAATTATCGTTTTATAAAGGTGTACAGTTCGGGTTGGTGGTGCCAACTCAAAGCGAGTTCGGTCTAAAACTGGGCATTCTTATGTACAATTGAGATAGGTTGGGTGAGGTAATATTATCTTATAATAACAAATAGAATCTTTTAATATTCTTAATCACCATTAATCTTAACAATACCATTTGTTGGGTGAGGTAATATTATCTTATAATAACAAATAGAATTTTTTTAATATTCTTCATCACCATTAATCTTAACAATACCATTTGTTAACATAGATAACTTCATATTGTAGATAAAAAAAAGGTTGACCACGGAGCAATTCCATATATTTGTTTCACAATGTACTGATTTGAGCTACATATGGTGACAAAAGGGAATGTATAGCACGAAGAAGCTTCAGAAAAAAAAAGATCATCAGCTATTGAGCACAAAACATGACATGAGAAAAAGATGTCTTTGGCCTTTGGAAATTACCTTCAACGTATTATTCAGATAAATGGAATGTATAGCACGAAGATGCTAAATAGGATATATGTAGTCAATTATTCATCACATTTAAATGCGATATAATGGTTTACCTTCAATGTATTACCTGAAGCCCAATATCTGTGAAGTGATTGCCATAGGAGTTACAATGGTTGGATCTTGAAGTCATTGATAGGGTGGTAAGAGTTTATCTCAATGTGAAGTAGTTAAATGTTTTATGAACTAAGTTGGAAAAAAAACTAATTGTATCGAAACCTGACACTATAGCTATTAACCCAAACACTGCCTTACTAAGAGATGTGGCGCATTCTACACGTAGAGATAAAACATGACCGGAATGTATTGGTTTATAAGTCGATGGGTCATATTTTTTACCTCTAGGTAACATATCTAATATATATATTTAATTAAGGCTGCAACAACGAGAGTGCTTGCTGGCCGAAAAATAGGAGACGTGGCGTATTATGCACCCTATTGCCCCCAAAAAATAGTCTTTTTCTGAAAAAAAAATTTGGCCTTTTTTGGAAAAGAATAATGAGCAACAGACCTTTTTGTTAATTTTCCCATACTAAATTTTCAATACTCAAAAGTCAATGTTCATTTATTAGAGCATCAGCAATGACACCAAGTCATAAAGACTTGGTGCATTAATGGCATTAAGGATTATAGTTGCTCTATTTATGACATTTTTAAAAGTACAAAGCTATTTTTCTAAACATGTGGTATCACCTAAGTTATTCTTCCAAATGGTTAAAAAGGTCATCTTATTTAGTGCTAAAAAGTATTTGCAAAGCTTTTCTAAACAATAAAAAACTTTTCACAAAACTTGCAATTGCTGATGCTCTTAGTTAAATATGCTTGATTTATTCTGTCCAACATGAATCTAAATGAAAGAACTTTTAAAATGAATTATAATTACAAGTTATGTATCTTATCGAGCATGGGGTGACATCGAGTGACAAGCAATAAAATTTTAAAGGGAGCAACATTCTTTTGCAGTTATACTAAAGTCATTCAACAAGAGAAACATTCTAAGAACAGGGTCTGTGTGAATTTCTTTTTTTTTCTATTTCTTTTGGATACTTTAATACCTTTTTATTTTCTCATATAACACGAAGATTCTATTTTTTGTTACCCATTGAATAGATAACTTGGTGTGTTTATAATTGATGCACATTTACTTCATTTTTTTGTAAACGATATTCACAAAACAAGCACACTCATCGAGCGAGCCATGCAACTATTTTTACCTCTCGATCGCAAAAACTGCTTTAGGTGAGCTTACTGAATTTGGTTTATTTAAGATTTGTAAGTTCACGCAGTCTACACGTGGTTGAACTTTGATTGTAGTTGGGTGATTATGTTTTGCTGACTATTTTTATTTTCATTTCAGGGTTCAAATTTATGTACAAAGCAATATAAACTACACCAATTTATGTACGTTTACTTAGAATTTTTCAAGTAATAGTATGGTCCTTATCCCGCGCATGGTCATACCCCTTTGGACAATAAAATGCTTATCAAGTCAAACAAAAGACAATACAACTTTCAAGTATATTTTGCTATGACAATCTACAAAAACTAAGACCAAACATTATTGCAAGTTGGTTTTATTCTACAAATGCCAATTTTTAAATAAAAAATTAGAAACAAAAACTTGCTGAAATAAAACATGTAAACGAAAATTATAAGTCATACCCGCCCATCGGGCGGGTTTTGTAACTAGTATATATATATATATATATATATATATATATATATAT
>CM046880.1:51603258-51608258 GCA_025667525.1 Glebionis coronaria
ATATATATATATATATATATATATATATATATATATATATGTATATATATATATATATATATATTATATATATATATATGTATATATATATATATATATATATATATATATGTATATATATATATATATATATATATGTATATATATATATATATATATATATATATATATATATATATATACTAGTGGCAAGACCCGCCCGATGGGCGGGTATGACTTGTAATTACTGTTTTTATTTTTTGTTTTGCTAAATATTAGTGTTAAAAATTCTACTTTTTAATAATATTTTTTAAACATAGTAATAATTTTAGTCAAATTGTTTACATTTATTAAATAAATAAAAGTTATGTGTTGCTAATTTTAGCTTTAAGAACTTTTATTTATAAAAATAATAAAGTGCTTGATATAATAACATAAAAACGAAAATAAAATTATTTTTTTTAATATGCCCTTATATAGAATGATAATTTATTTATCGTCGCAATTATATGTTTCGTTTTACATAACGATTAAAGGTCTATAAAATTTTTATTTTTTTAAAAGAGAAAAGTGAATTTTTTGTAGATGAAAAAAATAGAAAGTTAAAATTGTTTCATTTAAGTATATGCTAAATAATGGATGTATATTAAAATTTTGTTTATTTCTCGATATGTAGTGTTTAAAAGAATGATAATCATTGTATGGTGTTCTTCTATACCATTTTTTCACTTTAAATTTACTCTATTTTGTTTTCAAGTTTGGCGATCAGGTATACGGCTAAGAATTTCGGGTCGGGCTAATTTCGATCGAGACTAAAAATAATACATATGAACCCGACCTTATCTCAACTCGGGTTAGTCTGGTTCGGGTCTACTCAAGTCAGGTCTACCCTGGTCGAGTCAATTCGGGTTCGGGTCAATCCGAGTTTGAGTAAAATATATAAAAAAAATCTTTTGTACTCCTTTTAATAGAAATTATGTACAATTTATATAATATATATATATATATATATATAATAAATAACAAATCTTATTTGGGTCAATCAAATTGACTCGAACCCGAGTTACACAAAATTTTCATACCCAATATCTGACCTGATTTTGAATTTGGGTTAATCAGGGTGACCCGAATAATCTGACCCTGATATACTCGGGTCGGGTCGACTTTTCTTTACACCCCTAATCAGGTATATGAAAAGAAATCCATTTTGTATGCACACATCTATTACAGTAGTATTAGTCAGCAATTGATACGTGAGTGCATTAACTTGATACAGTACTTTGTTTCTTTTCTAACAAAACTCATAGAACATAGCTATAAAAGCATATTGGTATAGTATAGCAACGTAGAAAACCACCTTAACCAAAACAATTAGTTCATTGATACTTGTAGAGAATCGCAAGTGAATACTCAAAAGATCGAATTATATTCTCTGCAATATTCGTAAAACTAAAGAGTATTTTAGAGTCGTTTGCTATTTTATTTCTGTCAACCTTTAGCTCTTCATATTATATACTCATTTTGATATTCAACTTTACTTGATAGACTAATTCACACAAAAAGTGATCGAGTGTGGCAAGGGCTGAGGAAGTGAGGAGCGTCTATTAGGAATCATGTTCTTTTTCCTACTCTATCTTGTCTTCTTGATAAGTTTTACGAACTACGATGGTAAATAAAAAGTCCAAGCACAATTAGGTAGTCAAAAACAATGTATGCCAGATACAAATTATTAACTTTTAGCACAAGAATGATAACTACCATTCCCACCTATACGTCTCATATAGTGTTGTTATAAATCAATTTGTATCATCCCACAAGAGCCTTCTCGATAACAATTGTGATTTACACTAAATATATCAAAGAAGCGTTAACAATAGGTCTTTTCTAATCTGCTCGCAAGCCCTCAGATTATCGCAAGCGTTAACCGGGTTTCATATAATCTATGAAATAAATATCATCGAGAATATAAAGACAATATCTGGAGCTAACCCTGGAAATTCTAGACAATACTCCAGGTACTCCTTTTAATATGTGTAGAAGGTCTTTATTGTCTACTTTTGATGGTAAGACGGTAAACCAAGATAGCCAGTCGTCGTTCCCTATGGTCTTTTTAGAAGGCAACATTTGGTCAGATTCACTGGTTTATCTTGGAAATTAGCAACAATGGTTGATTGGACTGATTTGAAAGGGCCTTTGTTATCAATTATGTTCCCGCCAACTTGACTATATGTTTTTAGCACACCCTGACTGGTCACCATACATACTCAACTTTGTGGTTTCACTGCAACCCGACTGATCAACCCCACTATTACCCTCCGATGCTTTCCCCTTCATAACCACTCGAGGCAACGGCGTATCAAGATCAATTCCATATATTTCCAAATGTTTGTTGAAGCATACTCAGTCACAAATTTAATAAAAAATCACATATATTACTGTATGTAGGTAGAATATATGTTTATATAAGAAAAACAATGTTCTGTTCAAATCTCAAAGGATGATCTATTTATGTTGCCTTCTAAAAACACTTTTCGTTGCCCAATTAGACTGTGATTCATTTTAATAGATCAACCCGCAACATACATCCAGTTTTACAAACATAATTGATTAACGTTTTTCTAAGGCACAAATAAGCTGAATTTAGTTCATTCATAGTCAGCCTAGATAACATAGGGAATAAAAAAGAAGTATACGAAGCGAGAATGAACATACCTCTGTTAACCCAACCATGATGATTTTGGGATGGGTAAAACATGCAGTTGAAACCCAGGTCATAGGTAGCTTTTGAGTTGGGATCTACCTAGCAAGAAGTAGATGTGGGTGGAGAAAGAGTTGTTGGAACATGCATTAGAGTAGACAACACCAACAACCGTTATACTCGAAATCGGGGGTTTTGAACCATCAACTTTGACAGACATTCAAAATGTCACCAGCAATGACAAGACAAAGAAAAGGGTTGGTGAGTGCATGGGAACTCAGCTTTGTTCTTAGCTTCTAGCTAATCTTTTAGTGTTATGTTTGTGGTGTTGATGGCTATGAAGAAGATGTTACAAGATATGGATAGAAGAGAGTGAAGTGAAGTTAATAAAACATGTGAATGTTGTTGCAATAGTTTGAAAGAAAGGTAAGTTGCTTGTTCCTATAGGAAAAATGGTTATGTAACTGACTATAATATACTTAAATCAGTTTTTACTTTTTACTCTACTTGATTAAAAACTATTCTTGGTCAAATTAGCATTCTCTTACCTGACAATTTAAGTTCTTTTACCATGCAAAATTATTTTTTTAATCTTGTTATCAGCACTTCAGCAGGCTTGTTAGTTTCCAATACCAGATTGTATGAAATTCATGTTATAGAACATTAGAACATACAATTCATGGGGCAATAGGGATTATTTGGCATGTAATCGTGCTTAGATCCAAACTTAATGGGGTGCTGTATTAGGCTCGAAAAGCAAATTATATCCTTTTTAGCTGGCAAGAGTTTATTAAATCTTTAATTCCACAAAAATCATACGTGCGCAAAGCAGCAAAATCGCATAATATTTTGTGTCTGAGCACCAAAATCGCATAATATTTTGTGTCTTTAGTAATGATGTTTTCTATAGGGGTGTGAGATTTGCAATGTGTTGGTGTGAGAGAAGTGATGTTTTCATTTGGTGGAGAAGAGAACTGAATCGGTAGTATAGAATAGATGCTTAGCACTTTAGCCATAAAGTAATGGATACTTGAGGTTGAATCACACAATAATAGAAAGACACAGATATAACAAAAGAGTATTCAAATAAAAAATCAACTGATCGCTGAGTCATACCTGCAACGTTCAAGGCTGTCCATAGAAGCACCAAATGAAGGAATAATTTCATGAAGAGCATTCAAGAAATCTTCCATTGTGACTTTTATGCTCTCGTCGTCCACTGTTTTGGTAAGACTGTCGTGAGAAACTTACGATAGACTGAGATATCAAATTCCAAATGAGTATAAATATCCTTTTTGACAGCGACATTTGATCAATATACACAAAGGATTATGTCAATTGATTAAAATAAGATTAAGGTTGAAAGTAAAAAAACAAACAGAAAATGAGCATGGTGTATACCTGCATCGATGTTGAGTATTGTGAACAGCGTAGCCATTGTTCTGGAGTGGCAACATATATGTCCGGTTTTTAATGGGACACATGGTACTGTGCAACAATAGTTGTGTACGGAGTGGCAACAGATGTGGGGATACTATCTTTATAAACCTTTATATAATCTGCAATCAGTTACCCTTCATGATCAGTAGCCCTTTGTGCATTAGCGTCTGGAGGGATGTTTTCGTTCATAGAAGTTGAGAATGTGATACAAGATGCTTTTGCTCAGTGTATAGGTGGGCTTTTGAGTGTATTGGTTCAAGAGTTATGTGTTGAACTTGAGTGTTTTCATCCTGTGTTGCGGCTCGGATCGATTAAAGCTGGGTGCTATAAAGTGGGTATGGATGGTAATGGTAGATGGGGGGTTTATCAAGGTTGAAGATTTATATGCTGAAGAAGAAAGGGATTTCTCATATCATTGGACATTCCAGGTAATGAACTGTCATGGTAAAATTCAGAGTTGTTCACAAGGACCCAATAAAGATAACATTCACAAACATCCAAGGAAACAAAGTGACAATATAAGGCTTGAGACCGTGGGAAACTAAACATTGTCACTTGAAGTCGATAGACAGAGAAACTTAGATGATAGGATGAAAGACATCTAAACAGCTATTTAGTTTGGAAAACTGCAGAGGTAGGTTGAATGTTATTAGAAAGTTGATTGCTCCATCAAAATCGTATTCTTACTTTTATTTAGTTTGGTAAAAGTACTCTATTATATAGGTGGTTATGTTATTTATCTTTCATATTAACTATATGGTGTGAACATTATATCTCAACAATAGTTTCTACACAAGAGAAACAATAAATTGACTTGTTATGTGCATCTCAAATTTATATTATCCCTAGCGAATTTTTTCTTCTAATTTTTTCATCATACACT